>JAVHYY010000747.1:0-31466 GCA_035221665.1 Okamejei kenojei
CTCCCTTGCCTGCTCTAGTTTTTGCTTCCTCCATCCTCCAGCGCTCCTTTTCATCTCCCTTGTCTAGCTGTTGGTACTCCATATCTCCAGGCTCCATTCTCCGGGTGGCACTAGCTTTTTGCTCCTCTCCAGCTCCATCTCAGGTTCAGCTTTGGCATCCATTTCTCCTGCTCCGTCTCCAGGTCTAGCTTTTGCTCCATCTCCGGCTCCATCTCCCAGGTCTATTCATTTGGCTTCCATTTTCTTTCCAGATCCATCCTTTCCCGGGGGGGTTCTAGCTATGTGCTCCATCTCCTAGATCCATTTCGCGTGTTTTTGGGTTTTCTTTTTTCTACCTTTTGCTCCACTCCAGCTCCATCTACAGGTGTTTTGTGTTGTGTCCATTTCCAGACTTCCATCTCCATGTGGTTCTAGCTTTTTTTGCTCCATCTCATCCTGTCCAGCTCCGGGGCACTAGCTTTCTTTTTGTGTTTGCTGCTCCCATCTCCAAGAGCTCCATCTCCAGGGGTTCAGCTTTTTTGCTCCCATTCTCATGCTCCCGTGTCTCCAGATCCAGGTCTTAGCTTTTTTTGCCTCCCATCTCCGGCCTACATCTCCAGGTCTTTATTTGCTCCATCTCCCAGAGGCTCCATTCTTCCCGGTCAGGTTGGGGCGGTGTCTAGCTATTTGCTCCCATCTCCAGCTCCATCGCAGGGGGGGTCGGGGGGCGGGGGGGGGGCGGGGCGGGGGGGGTGGGTGGGTCTACCTTTTTGCTCCATCTCCACAGCTCCATCTACAGGTTTGTTTGTTTGTTGTAAGCTTGTGTTCCATTTCCAGCTCCATCGCAGGCTGCTTTTGCTCCATCTCCAGCTCCATCGGCCAGGTCTAGCTTTGATCCATCTGCAACTCCATCGCCAGGTTTTTTCTCGCTTTTGTCCATCTCCACAGTCCATCGCCATGGGGTCTCGTCTTTTGCTCCATCTCCAGCTCCATTCGCCAGAGGTCTAGCTTTTGCTACATTCTCAGCTGCTGGTCCAGAGTTCTAGCTTCCCCGCTCCATTTCCAGCTCCATCTCAGGTGTAGTCTCGCTCCATCTTCCAGCTCCATCTCCAGGTCTAGCTCTCGCGCCATCTCCAGCTCCATCTCCGCTTAGCTTTCGCCTCCATCTTCCATGCTCCATCTGCAGCTCTAGCTTTCGCCCATCTCCCAGCCCATCTCAGCTCTAGCTTTCGCTCACATCCTCCCTCTCAGCTCCATCTCCAGCTTAGCTTTAGATCCATCTCCAGCCACCACATCTCAGCTCTAGCTTTCGCTCTAATTCCTGCTCCATCTCCAGGTCTAATTTCGCTCCATCTCCAGCTCCATAGATTCCAAGTCTAGCTTTAAGCACCATCTCCAACTCATCTTCAGCTCTGGGCTATCGTCCAGCTCCATCTATAGCTTAACCTTTTCGCTCCAAATCCAGCCCATATCCAGCTCTTGCTTTTCGATCCCTCACCAGCTCCATCTCCAGCTCTAGATTTTGCTCCATTCTCCAGCTCTAGCTTTTTGCTCCATCTCCAGCTCCTCTCCATGTCTAGCTTTTGCTCATCTCCAGAGCTCCATTCCGGCACTAGCTGTGCTCATCTCCGTCCATCTCCAGGTCCAGCTTTAGCTCATCTCCTGGTCCGTCTCCAGGTCTAGCTTTTGCTCCATTCCGGCTCCATCTCAGGTCTATCATTTGCTCCATCTCAAGCTCCATCTCCCGGTCTAGCTTATTGCTCCAATCGCCAGCTCCTTTCGCGGGGTCTTCCTTTTGCTCCATCTCCAGCTCCATCTACAGGTTGTTAGCTTGTGCTCCTATTTCCAGCTCCATCGCCAGGTCTTGCTTTTGCTCCATCTCCAGCTCCATCGCCAGGTCTAGCTTTAGATCCATCTCCAGCTCCATCGCCAGGTCTCGCTTTTGCTCCATCTCCAGCTCCATCGCCAGGTCTCGCTTTTGCTCCATCTCCAGCTCCATCGCCAGGTCTAGCTTTGCTCAATCTCCAGCTGCCAGCTCCAGGTCTAGTCCCGCCTCCTTTTCCAGCTCCATCTCCAGGTCTAGCTCTCGATCCAATCTTCCAGCTCATCTCCAGGTCAAAGCTCTACGCCTCCATCCTCCAGCTCCATCTCAAGCTCTAGCTTTCGCTCCATCTCCAGCTACATCTCCAGCTTCTTTCGCCCCATCTCCAGCTCATCTCCAGCTCTAGCTTTCGCTCCATCTCCAGGCTCCATTCTCCAGAGGCTCTAGCTTTCGCTCCATCTCCAGCACCATCTCCAGCTCTAGCTTTTCGCTCAATTCCTGCTCCATTCCAGGTCTAATTTCGCTCCATCTCCAGTCCATCTCCAGCTCTAGCTTTTCGCCCCACCATCTCCAGCTCCATCTTCAGCTCTGGCTTTCGCTCCAGCTCCATCTACAGCGCTAACCTTCGCTCCAAATCCAGCTCCATATCCAGCTCTTGCTTTCGATCCATCTCAGCTCCATCTCCAGCTCTAGCCTTTCGTCCATCTCCAGCTCTAGCTTTCGCTCATCTCCAGCTCTAGCTTTTTGTCCCATCGCCATGCTCCATCTCCAGGTTTAGCTTTTTCTTCCATTCCACCAGATCATGCAGAGGTCTAGCTTTTGCTCCTCACTCCAGCTCCAACTCAGGTCTAGCTCTTGCACACCTCCAGCTCCTCTCCGGGGTTCTAGCTTTTGCTCCATCCAGCTCCATTCCAGGTCTAGCTTTTGCTCCATCTCCAGCTCACCTCCAGGTCGTGCTTTACTGCTCCATCTCCAGGCTCCAACTCAGGTCTAGGCGCTCCATTAGGGCCAGTCATCTCCAAGGATCTAGCTTTTGCTGCATTACTAAGCACATCTCCAGGTTCTGCTTTTTCCTCAATCTCCATCCCATCTCCAGTTCTTGGCTTTTGCGCTCTCCAGCTCTTCTCAGGTCTGTTTTTGCTCCACTCCAGCACACACTCCGGGTCTTGCTTTTGCATCCATCTCAGCTCCATCTCCAGCCTCTAGCTTTGGCTCCATCTCCAGCTCAATCTAAGGTCTAATCTTTTGCTCCATCTCCAGGCTCCATCGCCAGGTTTTCCTTTTACTCCTTTCCACTACATCGCCAGGTCCTACTCTGCTCCATCTCCAGTAGCTCATCGCCAGCTCTTGCTTTTACTCTTCTCCAGCTCCATCGCCAGGTCTAGCTTTAGGCACCAACTCCAGCTCAATCGCCAGGTCTCGCTTTTGCTCCAGATCAATCCAGGTCCAAGGTCTCTAGCTCTTGCTTGTCAATCTCCAGCTCCATTCTCCAGGTCTAGCTATTGCTCCATAGCCAGCTCCATCTCAGGTTTTCTCAGGTCTTCAGCTTTTGCTGCATCTCAGCTACATCTCCAGTCTAGCTTTTCCTCTTTTCTCATCACCAAGCTCTCAGGTTTGCTTTTGAGCCATCTCCAGCTCCTTTCATCTCCAGGTCCATAGTCTAGTTTGACTCCATCCTCCAGCACCCATCTCCATCCGGGTCTTTGCTTTTGCTCAATCTCCAGCTCCATCTCCAGGCACTAGCTTTTGCTCATGTAGGTCAGCTCTATCCATCTTTTGCTCCATTCCTTCTTCCATCGCCAGGGATTTTCGCTACATCGCCATCTTCCAGCTCCATCGGCCAGCTCTTGCAGGGCCCCTTCCAGCTCCTTTCGCTCATAGGCGGCTACATATCATGATCTCCTAGCTCTCTAATCTCTCTCCATAGCTCCATTACCAGCTAGGATTTTGTCCATCTCCTCCTATCGCTCGGTCTTCTGGCGCTCATCTCCAGCTCCATCTCCAGCTTAGCTTTTGCTCCATCTCCAGCTCCATTCTCCTTGTCTTGCTTTTGCTCCTCTCCAGCTCCATCTCCGCACTAGCTTCTGTCTAATCTCCAGCTCCATCTCCAGGTCAGCTTTTGCTCCATCTCCTGCATCCGTCTCCAGGTCTAGCTTTTGCTCCAATCTCCGGCTCCATCTCCAGGTCTATCATTTGCTCTATCTCAGCTCCATCTCCCGGTCTAGCTATTGCTCCATCTCCAGCTCCATCGCGGGTCAACCTTTTTGCTCCATCTCCAGCTCCATCTATAGGTGTAGCTTGTGCTCCATTTCCAGCTCCATCGCCAGGTCTTGCTTTTGCTCCATCTCCAGCTCCATCGCCAGGTCTAGCTTTAGCTCCATCTCCAGCTCCATCGCCAGGTCTCGCTTTTGCTCCATCTCCAGTCATCGCAGGTCTCGCTTTGCTCCATCTCCAGCTCATCGCCAGGTCTAGCCTTTTGTCCATCTCCAGCTGCAGCTCCAGGTCTAGCCCCGCTACATTTCCAGCTCCATCTACAGTCTAGCTCTCGCTCCATCTCCAGCTCCATCTCCAGGTCTAGCTCTTCGCTCCATCTCCAGCTCCATCTCCAGCTCTAGCTTTCGCTCCATCTCCAGCTCCATCTCCAGCTCTAGCTTTCGCCCCATCTCCAGCGGGGGATCCATCCAGCTCTAGCTTTCGCTTCCTTCTCCATCTCCGCTCCGATATCCTCCACTCTCCAGTCTATCCAGCTTCAGACTCGCTCCATCTCCAGCACCATCTCAGCTCTAGCTTTCCGCTTCGCTCTCCAACACCATTCCAGTCTTGCTCCTCCATTCAGCTCCATCTCAGGTTAATTTCGCTCCATCTCAGCTCCATCTCCAGCTCTAGCTTTCGCACCATCTCCAGCTCCATCTTCAGCTCTGGCTTTCGCTCCAGTTAGTTCCATCTACAGCTCTAAACTTCGCTCCAAATCCAGCTCCATATCCAGCTCTTGCTTTCGATCCATCAACCAGCTCATCTCCAGCTCTAGATTTTGCTCCATCTCCAGGCTAGCTTACGCTCCATCTCCAGCTCCATCTTCCAGCTCTAGCTTTTGCAGCGGGGAGGCGAGAGCTCCATCTCTCAGCTCCATCTCCATGTCTAGCTTTTGCTCCATCTCCAGCTCCATCTCGGCACTAGCTTTGCTCCATCTCCAGCTCCATCTCCCAGGTCCAGCTTTTGCTCCATCTCTGCTCCGTCTCCAGGTCTAGCTTTTGCTCCATCTCCGGCTCCATCTCCAGGTCTATCATTTGCTCCATCTCCAGCTCTAGCTTTCGCTCCATCTCAGCAGCTCCAATCTCCAGCTCTAGCTTTCGCTCCATCACCAGCTCCATCTCCAGCTATAGATGTTTGCTCCCATCTCCAGCTAGCGTTCGCTCATCTCCAGCTCTAGCTTTTGCTCCATCTCCAGCTCCATCTCCAGGTCTAGCTTTTTCTCCATCACCAGATCCATCTCCAGGTCTAGCTTTTGCTCCATCTCCAGCTCCAACTCCAGGTCTAGCTTTTGCACCACCTCCAGCTCCATCTCCGGGTCTAGCTTTTGCTCCATCTCCAGCTCCATCTCCAGGTCTAGCTTTTGCTCCATCTCCAGCTCCACCTCCAGGTCTTGCTTTTGCTCCATCTCCAGCTCCATCTCCAGGTCTAGCTATTGCTCCATAGCCAGCTCCATCTCCAGGTCTAGCTTTTGCTGCATCTCCAGCTACATCTCCAGGTCTAGCTTTTCCTCCATCTCCATCACCATCTCCAGTTCTAGCTTTTGCGCCATCTCCAGCTCCTTCTCCAGGTCTAGTTTTTGCTCCACCTCCAGCACCATCTCCGGGTCTTGCTTTTGCTCCATCTCCAGCTCCATCTCCAGCTCTAGCTTTTGCTCCATCTCCAGCTCCATCTCCAGGTCTAGCTTTTTCTCCATCACCAGATCCATCTCCAGGTCTAGCTTTTGCTCCATCTCCAGCTCCAACTCCAGGTCTAGCTTTTGCACCACCTCCAGCTCCATCTCCGGGTCTAGCTTTTGCTCCATCTCCAGCTCCATCTCCAGGTCTAGCTTTTGCTCCATCTCCAGCTCCATCTCCAGCTCTAGCTATTGCTCCTTCTCCAGCTACATCGCCAGGTCTACCTTCTGCTCCATCTCCAGCTCCATCGCCTGGTCTTGCTTTTACTCCATCTCCAGCTCCATCGCCAGGTCTAGCTTTAGCACCAACTCCAGCTCCATCGCCAGGTCTCGCTTTTGCTCCATCTCCAGCTCCATCGCCAGGTCTCGCTTTTGCTTCATCTCCAGCTCCATCTCCAGGTCTAGCTCTTGCTCCATCTCCAGCTCCATCTCCAGGTCTATCTCTCGTTCCATATCCAGCTCCATCTCCAGGTCTATCTCTCGCTCCATCCCCAGCTCCATCTCCCGGTCTATCTCTCCCTCCATCTTCAGCTCCATCACCCGGTCTAGCTCTCGCTCCATCTCCAGCTCCATCTCCAGGTCTAGATCTCGATCCATCTCCAGCTCCATCTCCAGGTCTAGCTCTCGCTCCATCTCCAGCCCCATCTCCCGGTCTATCTCTCGTTCCATCTCCAGCTCCATCTCCATGTCTAGCTCTCGCTCCATCTCCAGCTCCATCTCCAGGTCTAACTCTCGCTCCATCTCCAGCTCTATGTCCATCTCGAGCACTCGCTCCATCTCCAGCTCCATCTCCAGGTCTAGCTCCGGCTCGCTCGCTCATCTCCAAGCCTTCGCTCCATCTCCAGGCCTAGCTCTCGCTCCATCTCCACAGTTCCATCTCCAGGTCTAGCTTTTTCGCTCCATCTCCCGCTCCATCTCCAGGTCTAGCTTTCGCTCCATCTCCAGCTCCCTCTCCAGGTCTAGCTTTCGCTCCATTTCCAGCTCCATCTACAGGTCTAGCTTTCGCTCCATCTACAGATCCATCTCGAGCTCTAGCTTTCGCTCCATCACCAGCTCCATCTCCAGCTCTAGATTTTGCTCCATCTCCAGCTAGCTTACGCTCCATCTCCAGCTCCATCTCCAGCTCTAGCTTTTGCTCCATCTCCAGCTCCATCTCCATGTCTAGCGTTTGCTCCATCTCCAGCTCCATCTCGGCACTAGCTTTGCTCCTCTCCATCTCCATTCCAGGTCAAGCTTTTGCTCCATCTCCTGCTCCGTCTCCAGGTCTAGCTTTTTGCTCCATCTCCGGCTCCATCTCCAGGTTCTATCATTTGCTCATCTCCAGCTCATCTCCGTCTAGCTATTGTCCATCTCCAGTCCCCACCATAGCGGGTCTACTTTTGCTCCATCTCCAGCTCCATCTACAGGTGTAGCTTGTGCTCCATTTCCAGCTCCATCGCCAGGTCTTGCTTTTGCTCCATCTCCAGCTCCATCGCCAGGTCTAGCTTTAGCTCCATCTCCAGCTCCATCGCCAGGTCTCGCTTTTGCTCCATCTCCAGCTCCATCGCCAGGTCTCGCTTTTGCACCATCTCCAGCTCCATCGCCAGGTCTAGCTTTTGCTCCATCTCCAGCTGCAGCTCCAGGTCTAGCTCCCGCTCCATTTCCAGCTCCATCTCCAGGTCTAGCTCTCGCTCCATCTCCAGCTCCATCTCCAGGTCTAGCTCTCGCTCCATCTCCAGCTCCATCTCTAGCTTTCGCTCCCATCTCCAGCTCATCTCCAGCTCTAGCTTTCGCCCATCTCCAGCTCCATCTCCAGCTCTAGCTTTCGCTCCATTCCTTGCTCCATCTCCAGGTCTAATTTCGCTCCATCCTCCAGCTCCATCTCCAGCTCTACATTTCGCACCATCTCCAGCTCCATCTTCAGCTCTGGCTTTCGCTCCAGCTCCATCTACAGCTCTAACTTTCGCTCCAAATCCAGCTCCATATCCAGCTCTTGCTTTCGATCCATCACCAGCTCCATCTCCAGCTCTCTAGATTTTGCTCCATCTCCAGCTAGCTTACGCTCCATCTCCAGCTCCATCTCCAGCTCTAGCTTTTGCTCCATCTCCAGCTCCATCTCCATGTCTAGCTTTTGCTCCATCTCCAGGCTCCATCTCCGGCAACTAGCTTTGCTCCATCTCCAGTTCCATCTCCAGGTCCAGCTTTTGCTCCATCTCCTGCTCCGTCTCCAGGTCTAGCTTTTGCTCATCTCCGGCTCCATCTCCAGGTCTATTCATTTGCTCCATCTCCAGCCATCTCACCGGTCTAGCTATTGCTCCATCTCCAGCTCCATCGCGGGTCTACCTTTTGCTCCATCTCCAGCTCCATCTACAGGTGTAGCTTGTGCTCCATTTCCAGCTCCATCGCCAGGTCTTGCTTTTGCTCCATCTCCAGCTCCATCGCCAGGTCTAGCTTTTAGCTCCATCTCCAGCTCCATCGCCCAGGTCTCGCTTTGCTCCATCTCACAGCTCCATTCGCCAGGTCTCGCTTTTGCTCCATCTCCAGCTCCATCGCCAGGTCTAGCTTTTGCTCCATCTCCAGCTGCAGCTCCAGGTCTAGCTCCCGCTCCATTTCCAGCTCCATCTCCAGGTCTAGCTCTCGCTCCATCTCCAGCTCCATCTCCAGGTCTAGCTCTCGCTCCATCTCCAGCTCCATCTCCAGCTCTAGCTTTCGCTCCATCTCCAGCTCCATCTCCAGCTCTAGCTTTCGCCCCATCTCCAGCTCCATCTCCAGCTCTAGCTTTCGCTCCATCTCCAGCTCCATCTCCAGCTCTAGCTTTCGCTCCATCTCCAGCACCATCTCCAGCTCTAGCTTTCGCTCCAATTCCTGCTCCATCTCCAGGTCTAATTTCGGCTCCATCTCCGCTCCAATCTCAGCTTCTAGCTTTCGCTCCATCTCCAGCTCCATCTTCAGCTCTGGCTTTCGCTCCAGCTCCATCTACAGCTCTAACTTTCGCTCCAAATCCAGCTCCATATCCAGCTCTTGCTTTCGATCCATCTCCAGCTCCATCTCCAGCTCTAGCTTTCGCTCCATCTCCAGCTCTAGCTTTCGCTCCATCTCCAGCTCCATCTCCAGCTCTAGCTTTCGCTCCATCACCAGCTCCATCTCCAGCTCTAGATTTTGCTCCATCTCCAGCTAGCGTTCGCTCCATCTCCAGCTCTAGCTTTTGCTCCATCTCCAGCTCCATCTCCAGGTCTAGCTTTTTCTCCATCACCAGCTCCAACTCCAGGTCTAGCTTTTGCACCACCTCCAGCTCCATCTCCGGGTCTAGCTTTTGCTCCATCTCCAGCTCCATCTCCAGGTCTAGCTTTTGCTCCATCTCCAGCTCCACCTCCAGGTCTTGCTTTTGCTCCATCTCCAGCTCCATCTCCAGGTCTAGCTATTGCTCCATAGCCAGCTCCATCTCCAGGTCTAGCTTTTGCTGCATCTACAGCTACATCTCCAGGTCTAGCTTTTCACTCCATTCCATCACATCTCCAGTTCTTGCTTTTGCGCCATCTCCAGCTCCTTCTCCAGGTCTAGTTTTTGCTCCATCTCCAGCACCATCTCCGGGTCTTGCTTTTGCTCCATCTCCAGCTCCATCTCCAG
Organism: Okamejei kenojei; assembly: GCA_035221665.1. Lineage (NCBI taxonomy): Eukaryota > Metazoa > Chordata > Chondrichthyes > Rajiformes > Rajidae > Okamejei > Okamejei kenojei. Next base: position 9,333 of record JAVHYY010000747.1, read on the forward strand.
CTCTAGCTTTTGCTCCATCTCCAGCTCCATCTCCAGGTCTAGATTTTGCTCCATCTCCAGCTCCATCTCCAGGTCTAGCTTTTGCTCCGTCTCCAGCACCATCTCCGGGTCTAGCTTTTGCTCCATCTCCAGCTCCATCGCCAGGTCTCGCTTTTGCTCCATCTCCAGCCTCCATCGCCATGTCTCGCTTTTGCTCCATCTCCAGCTCCATCTCCAGGTCTAGCTCTCGCTCCATCTCCAGCTCCATTTCCAGGTCTAGCTCTCGTTCCATCTCCAGCTCCCTCCAGGTTTATCTCTCGCTCCATCTCCAGCTCCATCTCCCGGTCTATCTCTCGCTCCATCTCCAGCTCCACCTCCCGGTCTAGCTCTCGCTCCATCTCCAGCTCCATCTCAAGGTCTAGATCTCGCTCCATCTCTTGCTCCATCTCCAGATCTAGCTCTCGCTCCATCTCCAGCTCCATCTCCCGGTCTATCTCTCGCTCCATCTCCAGCTCCATCTCCAGGTCTAGCTTTTGCTCCATCTCCAGCTCCATCTCCAGTTCTAGCTTTTGCTCCATCTCCAGCACATCTCCAGGTCTAGCTTTGCTCCATCCTCCAGGCTCCGTCTCCAAGACTAAGCTTTTGCTCCATCTCCAGGTCTAGCTTTTGCTCCATCTCCACCTCCATCTCCAGTTCTATCTTTTGCTCCATCGCCAGGTCTACCTTTTACTCCTTCTCCAGCTCCATCGCCAGGTCTACCTTCTGCTCCATCTCCAGCTCCATCGCCAGGTCTTGCTTTTGCTCCATCTCCAGCTCCATCGCCAGGTCTAGCTTTAGCTCCAACTCCAGCTCCATCGCCAGGGCTCGCTTTTGCTCCATCTCCAGCTCGATCGGCAGGTCTCGCTTTTGCTCCATCTCCAGCTCCATCTCCAGGTCTATCTCTCGTTCCATCCCCAGCTCCATCTCCATGTCTATCTCTCGCTCCATCTCCAGCTCCATCTCCGGTCTATTCTCTCGCTCCATCTTCCCAGCTCCCATCACCGGTCTAGCTCTCGCTCCATCTCCAGCTCCATCTCCAGGTCTAGATCTCGCCCATCTCCAGCTCCATCTCCTGGTCCAGCTCTCGCTCCATCTCCAGCTCCATCTCCCGGTCTATCTCTCGTTTCATCTCCAGCCTCATCTCCAGTTCTAGCTTTTGCTCCATCTCCAGCTCCATTCTCCTATTCTGCATTTGAGCGCATCTCCAGCTCCATTTCCAGGTCTAGCTCTCGTTCCATCTCCAGCTCCCTCCAGGTTTATCTCTCGCTCCATCTCCAGCTCCATCTCCCGGTCTATCTCTCGCTCCATCTCCAGCTCCACCTCCCGGTCTAGCTCTCGCTCCATCTCCAGCTCCATCTCAAGGTCTAGATCTCGCTCCATCTCTTGCTCCATCTCCAGATCTAGCTCTCGCTCCATCTCCAGCTCCATCTCCCGGTCTATCTCTCGCTCCATCTCCAGCTCCATCTCCAGGTCTAGCTTTTGCTCCATCTCCAGCTCCATCTCCAGTTCTAGCTTTTGCTCCATCTCCAGCTCCATCTCCAGGTCTAGCTTTTGCTCCATCTCCAGCTCCGTCTCCAAGACTAGCTTTTGCTCCCATCTCCAGGTCTTCTTGCTTTTGCTCCATCTCCACCTCCATCTCCAGGTCTATCTTTTGCTCCATCTCCAGCTCCATCGCCAGGTCTACCTTTTACTCCTTCTCCAGCTCCATCGCCACAGGTTCTACCTTCTGGCTCCATCTCCAGCTCATGCGCCAGGTCTTGCTTTTGCTCCATCTCCAGCTCCATCGCCAGGGTCTAGCTTTAGCTTCACAATCTCCAGCTCCATCGCCAGGGCTCGCTTTTGCTCCATCTCCAGCTCCATCGCCAGGTCTCGCTTTTGCTCCATCTCCAGCTCCATCTCCAGGTCTATCTCTCGTTCCATCCCCAGCTCCACCTCCATGTCTATCTCTCGCTCCATCTCCAGCTCCATCTCCCGGTCTATCTCTCGCTCCATCTCCAGCTCCATCACCCGGTCTAGCTCTCGCTCCATCTCCAGCTCCATCTCCAGGTCTAGATCTCGCCCATCTCCAGCTCCATCTCCTGGTCCAGCTCTCGCTCCATCTCCAGCTCCATCTCCCGGTCTATCTCTCGTTTCATCTCCAGCTTCATCTCCAGTTCTAGCTTTTGCTCCATCTCCAGCTCCATCTCCTGTTCTAGCTTTTGCTCCATCTCCAGCACCATCTCCAGGTCTAGCTATTGCTCCATATCCTGCTCCGTCTCCATGACTAGCTTTTGCTCCATCTCCAGCTCCATCTCCATGTCTAGCTCCCGCTCCATCTCCAACTCCATCTCCAGGTCTACCTTCTGCTCCATCTCCAGCTCCATCGCCAGGTCTTGCCTTTACTCCATATCCAGCTCCATCGCCAGGTCTAGCTTTAGCACCAACTCCAGCTCCATCGCCAGGTCTCGGTTTTGCTCCATCTCCACCTCCGTCGCCAGGTCTCGCTTTTGCTTCATCTCCAGCTCCATCTCCAGGTCTAGCTCTTGCTCCACCTCCAGCTCCATCTCCAGGTCTATCCTATCGTTCCATATCCCAGCCCTCCATCTCCCAAAGTCTATCTCTCGCTCCATACCCAGCTCCATTCTCCGGTCTATCTCGCCCTCCATCTCTAGCTCCATCACCCGGTTCCAGCTCTTCGCTCCATCTCCACTCCATCTCCAGGTCTAGATCTCGATCCATCTCAGCTTTTCATCTCCAGGTCTAGCTCTCGCTCCATCTCCAGCTCCATCTCCCGGGTCTATCTCTCGATCCATCTTCAGCTCATCTCCAGGTCTAAGCTTCGCTCCATCTCCAGCTCCATATCTCCGGTCTATCTCTCGTTCCAATTCCAGCTCCATCTCCAGGCCTAGCTCTCGCTCCTTCTCAGCTGCATCTCCGTGTCTAGCTTTCGCTCATCTCCAGGTCTAGCATTCGCTCCATCTCCCAGTTCCATCTCCAGGTCTAGCTTTCCTCCATCTCCAGGCCCCATCTCCAGGTCTAGCTTTCGCTCCATCTCCAGCTCCCTCTCCAGGTCTAGCTTTCGCACTCATCTCCAGCTCCATCTCCAGGTCTAGCTTTCGCTCCATTTCAGCTAACCATCTACAGCTCTAGTTTTCGCTCCATCTACAGATCCATCTCCAATCTCGAGCTTTCGCTCCATCACAAAAAGTTTTTTTTTTCTCCATCTCCAGCTCTAGATTTTGCTCATCTCCAGCTAGCTTTCGCTCCATCTCAGCTCCATCTCAGCTTCTTGCTTTGCTCACATCGCCAGCTCATCTCCATGTCTAAGCTTTTGCTACCATCTCCGCTCCATCTCCGGAACTTAGCTTTTGCTCCAGTCTCCAGCTCCATCTCCAGGTCCAGCTTTTGTCATCTCCAAGCTCCGTCTCAGGTCTAGCTTTTTGTCCATCTCCAGGCTCCATTTCCAGTATATCTTTGCTCCATCTCCAGCTCCATCTCCCGGTCTACTTATTGCTTCTTCTCCGCTCCATGCCAGGTTACCTTTTGTCCTTCTCCCAGCTCCATCTACAGGTTGTAGCTTGTGCTCCATTTCCGCTCATCGCCAGTTCTTGCTTGTTAGCTCAATCTCTGCTCCATCGCCAGGTCTAGCTTTGGCTCCATCTACAGCTCCATCGCCAGGTCTCGCTTTTGCGCCATCTTCAGCTCCATCTCCAGGTGTAGTCTCGCTCCATCTCCTAGCTCCATCTCAGACTCTAGCTTTCGCCCCATCTCCAGCTCCATCTCAAGCTCTAGGTTTCGCTCCATTCCTGCTCCATCTCCAGCTCTAGCTTTCGCTCCATCTCCAGCACATTCTCCAGCTCTAGCTTTGGCTCCAATTCACGCTGCTCCATCTCCAGGTCTATTTCGCTCCATCTCCAGCTCCATCTCCAGCTTAGCTTTCGCTCCATCTCCAGCTCCATCTCCAGGTCTAGCTATCGCTCCATTCAGGCTCCTCTCCAGGGTCTAGCTTTCGCTCCATCTAGCTCCAATCTCCGGTCTAGCTTTCGCTAATTTCCAATCCATCTACAGCTCTAGCTTTCGCCTCCATCTACGATCCATCTCCAGGTCTAGCTTATCGCTCCATCTCCAGCTCCCTCTCCAGGTCTAGATTTCGCTCCATCTCCTGCTCCTCCTCCAGGTCTAGCTTTCGCTCCATTTCCAGCTCCATCTACAGCTCTAGCTTTCGATCATCTACAGATCATCTCCAGCTCGTGCTTTCGCTCCATCACAGGCTCCATCTCCAGCTCTAGATTTTGCTCCATCTCCAGCTAGCTTTCGCTCCATCTCCAGCATCATCTCCAAGCTCTAGCGTTTGCTCCATCTCCCAGCTCCATCTCCATGTCTTCGCTTTTGCTCCATCTCAAGCTCCATCTCCAGCTCTAGCTTTCTCTCCATCTCCAGCACATCTCAGGCTCTAGAGTTCTCTCAATTCCTGCTCCATTCTCCAGGTCTAATTTAGCTCCATATCCACTCCATCTCCAGCTCTAATTTCGCTCCATCTCCAGCTCATCTTCAGCTCTGGCTTTCGCTCCAGCTCAATCTACAGCTCTAAATTTCGCTTCCAAATCCAGCTCCATATCAAGCTCTTGCTTTCGATAAATCTCCAGCTCATTCTCCAGTTCGAGCTTTCGCTTCCATCTCCAGCTCTAGCTTTCCGCTCATCTCAAGCTCCATCTCAGCTCTAGCTTTCGCACCATCACCAGCTCCTCTCCAGCTATAAGTTTGTGCTCCATCTCCAGCTCCTCTCCAGGTTAGGCTTTTTCTCCATCACCAGCTCCATCCCAGGTCTTGCTTTTGCTCCATCTCAGCTCCAACTCCAAGGTCTAGCTTTTGCTCCATCTCCAGCTCCATCTCGGGTCTAGCTTTTGCTCCATCCTCCAGCTCCATCTCCAGATCTAAGCTTTTGCTCCATCTCCGCTCCACTCTCCAAGGTCTTCTGCATTTGCTCCATCTCCAGCTCCATCTCCTGGTCTAGCTATTGCTCCATAGCCAGCTCCATCTCCAGGTCTAGCTTTTTGCTCCGTCTCCAGCACCATCTCCGTGGTCTAGCTTTTGCTCCATTCCTGTCCATCGCCAGGTCTCGCTTTTGCTCCCATCTCCAGCTCCATCGCCATGTTCTCGCTTTTTGCTCCATCTCCAGCTCCATCTCCAGGTCTAGCTCTTCGCTCCATCTCTAGCTCCATTTCCAGGTCTAGCTCTCGTTTCCTTCTCCATGCTCCCATCCAGGTTTATCTCTCGCTCCATCCTCCAGCTCCATTCCACAGGTCCTGCTCTCGTTCCATCACCAGCTCCATCTCAGGTCCAGCTTTTGCTCCATCTCCAGCTCATTCCTGTTCTATATTTTGACTCCATCTTCCAGCGCCATCGCCAGGTCTACCTTTTACTCCTTCTCCAGCTCCATCGCCCGGTCTACATCTGCTCCATTGCCAGGCTCCATTCGCCCAGGTCTTGCTTTTGCTCCATCTCCAGCTTTTTCGCCAGGTCTTCTACCTTTAGCTCCAACATCCAGCTCAATCGCCAGGGCTCGCTTTTGCTCCATCTCCAGCTCCATCGCCCGGTCACGCTTTGCTCCATCTCCAGCTACATCTCCAGGTCTATCTCTCGTTCCATCACCAGCTCCAACCATCCATGTCTATCCTCGACTCCAACTCTCCAGGCTCCATTCCCGGTCTATCTCTCGCTACATCTCAGCTCCATCACCGGTCTTGCTCTCGCACCATTCTCCTGCATCCAACTCAGGTATAGCTTTCTTTTGCTCCTCTCCAGCCCATCTCAGCGTCTAGCTTTTGCTCCATATCTGCCTACCGTCTCCAATGACTAGCTTTTTCTCATCTCCAGCTCCATCTCCAGGTCTAGCTTTTCTGACTCCCCATTTCCAGCTCAATCTCCAGGTCTATCTTTTGTCCATTACAGCTACATCGCCAGGTCTACCTTTTACTCTTCGCCAGTACATCGCCAGGGACTACCTTTTACTCCTTCTCAGCTACATGCCAGGTCTTACCTTCTGCTCCATCTCAGCTCCATGCGGCAGGTCTTGCTTTTACTCAACTCAAGCCTCCATCGCCATGTATAGCTTTAGCTCCAACTTCCTGCTCCATCGCCAGGTCTCGCTTTTGCTCCAACTCCAGTTCCATCGCCAGGTCCTCGATTTTGCTTCCATCTCTCCCAGCTCCATTCCTGGTCGTAGACTCTCGCTCCATCTCCAGCTCCATCTCAGGTCTATCTCTCGTTCCATTCCAGCTCCATCTCCAGGTCTATCTCCTCGCTACATCTCCCAGCTCCATTCCCGGTCTATCTCTCCCTCCATTCCAGCTCCATCACCGGTCTAGCTCTCGCTCCATCTCCAGCTCCAATCTCAGGTCTACATCTCGATCATCTCCAGCTCCATCTCCCGTCTATCTGTCGTTCCATATCCAAGCATCTATGTCCATCCGGAGTCACTCGATCAATCTCCAGCTCCCATCTTCATGTCTAGCTCCCGCTCCCATCTCCAACTCAATCGTCAGTGCCTAGACCTCGTCCATCTCCAGCTCCAGCTCAGTGGTCTAGCTTTCGCTCCATCTCACCGGGGGTCTAGCATTCGCTCCATCTCCCGCTCCAATCTCCAGCTCCATCTCCAGACTCTTGCTGTCGTCCATCACTTAGGCTCCATCCCCAGCTCTAGATTTTTGCTCTATTCTCCAGCTTGCTTTCGCTCCATCTGCAGCTTCATCTCAGCTCTAGCTTTTGACCTCCATCTCCAGCACCATCTCCATGCTAGCTTTTGCTCCATCTCCTGGCTTCATCTCCGGGTCCAGCTTTTGCTCATCTCCAGCTCCGTCTCCAGGTCTAGCTTCTTGCTCCATTTCCGGCTCATTCCAAGGTTATCATTTGCTTCATCTCCAGCTCCATCTCCAGGTCTAGCTATTGCTCCATATCGCTCCATCGCCACGGTCTACGTTTTGCTCTATCTACAGAGACCCTCTACAGGTGTTGCTTGGCTCATTTCCACTCTCCATCGCAGGTCTTGCTTTTGTTTTACGCCATCTCAGCTCCATTACGCAGGGTCTACCTTTTTGCTCCATCGTCCAAGGCTCATTCTACAGGTGTGTAGCTTGTGCTCCATTTCCAGCTCCATCGCCAGGTCTTGCTTTTGCTCCATCTCCAGCATCCATCGACAGGTCTAGCTTTTTGCTCCTATCTCCAGCTCCCATCGCGGGGGCTCGCTTTTGGCGCCATCTCCAGCTACATCTCCAGGTTCTAGCTCTCGGCTCCATCTCCAAGCTCCATCGCCAGAACAGTCTTCTAGCTCTCGCTCATCTCCAGCTCCATTCAGCTCTAGCTCTTTCCGTCCATCTACAGCTCCGATCTCCCAGCTCTAGCTTTCGCCCCATCTCCAGCACCATCTCCAGCTCTAGCTTTCGCTCCATCACCAGCTCCTCTCCAGCTCTAGGCTTTCGCTCCATCTCCTGCATCCATCTCCAGCTCTAGTTTTCGCTCCATTCCTGCACCATCTCAGGTCTAATCTTCGCTTCCATCTCCAGCTACATCTCCTAGCTCGAGACTATCGGCTTCCATTCAAGCTCCAGTCTTCAGACTTCTGGCTTTCGCTCCTGCTCCATCTAAGCTCAAAATTCGCTCCATACAATCCAGCTCATATCAAGCTATTGCTTTCGATCCATCTCCAGCTCCATCTCCAGTCGAGCTTTTCGCTACCATCTCCGCTATAGCTTTCGTCCATCTCAGCTCCATCTCCAGCTCAGCTTTCGCTCCATCACCAGCTCCATCTCCAGCTAAGATTTTGCTCCATCTCCTGCTCCATCTCTAGGGTCTAGCTTTTTTTCTCCATCACCAGCCTCCATCTCAAGGTCTAGCTTTTGCTCCATCTCCAGCTCCAACTCCAGTGTCTAGCCTTTTGACTCCATCTCCAGCTCCATCTCCGGGTCTAGCTTTTGCTCCATCTCCAGCTCCATCTCCAGATCTAGCTTTTGCTCCATCTCCTAGCTGCCCTCAGGTCTAGCTATTGCTCCATAGCCAGCTCCATCTCCAGGTCTCTAGCTTTTGCCCTCCGTCTCTCCAGCTCCATCGCGGGGGTCTTGCTTTTGCTCCATCTCCGCAGCTCCATCGCCAGGTCTCGCTTTTTGCTCCATCTCCAGCTCCATCGCCATGGTCTCGCTTTTTGCTCCCATCTCCGTCATCTCCAGGTCTAGCTTACGCTCATCTCTAGCTCCATTTCCAGGTCTAGCTCTTCGTTCCATCTCCAGCTCCCGCCAGGTTTGATCTCTCGTCCATCTCCAGCTCCATCCACAGGTCTAGCTCTCGTTCCATTCACAGCTCCATCTCACAGGTCCAGCTTTTCGCTCATTCCCTGTCCATCTCAGTGTCTATAGGTTTTGCTCAGTCTCCTACTCTGTAGACTCCATTCGCAGGTCTTGAATACTTTCTTGCTCCATCTCAGCTTCCATTTCTCCATCTGCTATATTTGCATCTCCAGCTCCATCGCCAGGTCTTGCTTTTGTGCTCCTCCAACTCAGGCTCCTTCGCCAGGTCTAGCTTTAGCTCCAACTCCAGCTCCATCGCCAGGCTCGCTTTTGCTCCATTATCCAGCTCCAATCGCCAGGTCTCGCTTTTGCTCCATCTCCAGCTACATCTCAGGTCTATCTCTCGTTCTATCCCCAGCTCCACCTCCATGTCTATCTCTCGCTCCATCTCCAGCTCCATCTCCCGGTCTATCTCTCGCTCCATCTCCAGCTCCATCACCCGGTCTTGCTCTCGCACCACCTCAGCTCCAACTCCAGGTCTAGATCTCGCCCATTTCCAGCTCCATCTCCTAGTCTAGCATTTGCGCCATCTCCAGCTCCATCTCCAGGTCTAGCTTTTGCTCCATCTCCAGCACCATCTCCAGGTCTAGCTTTTGCTCCATATCCTGCTTCGTTTTCATGACTCGTAGCTTTTGCTCCATCCAGCTAAGTTCCATCTCCAGGTCTAGCTTTTGCTCCATTTCCAGCTCAATCTCCAGGTCTATCTTTTTGCTCCATCTACAGCTTACATCGCCAGGATCTACCTTTTACTCCTTCTCCAGTACATCGCCAGGTCTACCTTCTGCTCCATCTCCAAGCTCCATCGACAGGTCTTGCTTTTACTCATCTCAGCTCCATCGCCATGTCTAGCTTTTAGCTCCAAACTCCAGCTCCATCGCCAGGTCCTCGCTTTTTGCTCCATCTCCAATTCCAATCGCCAGGTCTCGCTTTTGATCTCCATCTCCAGCTCCTTCTCCAGGTCTAGCTCTCGCTCCATCTCCAGCTCCATCTCCAGGTCTATCTCTCGTTCCATCTCCAGCTCCATCTCCAGATCTATCTCTCGCTCCATCTCCAGCTCCATCTCCGGTCTATCTCTCGCTCCATCTCCAGCTCCATCACCCGGTCTAGCTCTCGCTCATCTCCAGCTCCATCTCCAGGTCTACATCTCGATCCATCTCCAGCTCCATTCCCGGTCTATCTCTCGTTCCTATCCAGCTCTATGTCCATTCTCGAGCACTCGCTCAATCTCCAGCTCCATCTCCATGTCTAGCTCCCGCTCCATCTCCAACTCCATCTCCAGGCCTAGCTCTCGCTCCATCTCCAGCTCAGCTCGTGTCTAGCTTTCGCTCCATCTCCGGGTTCTAGCATTCGCTCCATCTCCAGCTCCATCTTCCAGCTCCATCTCCAGCTCTAGCTTTCGCTCCATCACTAGCTCCATCCCCAGCTCTAAGATTTTGCTCCATCTCCAGCTAGCTTTCGCTCCATCTGCAGCTTCATCTCAGCTCTAGCTTTTGCGCCATCTCCAGCTCAATCTCCATGTCTAGCTTTTGCTCATCTCCAGAGTTCTCTCGGGTCTAAACTTTTGTCCATCTCCAGCTCCATCTCCAGGTCCAGCTTTTGCTCCATCTCCAGCTCCGTCTCCAGGTCTAGCTTTTGCTCCATCTCCGGCTCCATCTCCAGGTCTATCAAATTGACTTCATCTCCAAGCCATCTCCAGGTCTAGCTATTGCTCCATCTCCAGCTCCATCGCCAGGTCTACCTTTTGCTCCATCTACAGCTCCATCTACAGGTGTAGCTTGTGCTCCATTTCCAGCTCCATCGCCAGGTCTTGCTTTTGCTCCATCTCCAGCTCCATCGCCAGGTCTCGCTTTAGCTCCATCTCCAGCTCCATCGCCAGGTCTCGCTTTTGCTCCAACTCCAGCTCCATCTCCAGGTCTAGCTCTCGCTCCATCTCCAGCTCCATCTCCAAGTCTAGCTCTCGCACGATCTCCAGCTCCATCTCCAGGTCTATCTTTCGCTCCATCTCCAGCTCCATCTCCAGCTCTAGCTTTCGCCCCATCTCCAGATCCATCTCCAGCTCTAGCTTTCGCTCCATCTCCAGCTGCATCTCCAGCTGTAGCTTTCGCTCCATCTCCAGCTCCATCTCCAGCTCTAGCTTTCGCTCCATCTCCAGCTCCATCTCCAGCTCTAGCTTTCGCTCCATCTCCAGCTCCATCTTCAGCTCTGGCTTTCGATCCAGCTCCATCTACAGCTCTAACTTTCGCTCCAAATCCAGCTCCATATCCAACTCTTGCTTTCGATCCATCTCCAGCTCTAGCTTTCGCTCCATCTCCAGCTCTAGCTTTCGCTCCATCTCCAGCTCCATCTCCAGCTCTAGCTTTCGCTCCATCACCAGCTCCATCTCCAGCTCTAGATTTGCTCCATCTTCAGCTAGCGTTCGCTCCTTCTCCAGCTCCATCTCCAGCTCTAGCTTTTGCTCCATCTCCAGCTCCATCTCCAGCTCCATCTCCAGGTCTAGCTTTTTCTCCATCACCAGCTCCATCTCCAGGTCTAGCTTTTGCTCCATCTCCAGCTCCAACTCCAGGTCTAGCTTTTGCTCCATCTCCAGCTCCATCTCCGGGTCTATCTTTTGCTCCATCTCCAGCTCAATCGCCAGGTCTACCTTTTACTCCTTCTCCAGATCCATCGCCAGGTCTACCATCTGCTCCATCTCCAGCTCCATCGCCAGGTCTTGCTTTTGCTCCATCTCCCGCTCCATCGCCAGGTCTAGATTTTGCTCCATCTTCAGCTAGCGTTCGCTCCTTCTCCAGCTCCATCTCCAGCTCTAGCTTTTGCTCCATCTCCAGCTCCATCTCCAGCTCCATCTCCAGGTCTAGCTTTTTCTCCATCACCAGCTCCATCTCCAGGTCTAGCTTTTGCTCCATTTCCAGCTCAATCTCCAGGTCTATCTTTTGCTCCATCTACAGCTACATCGCCAGGTCTACCTTTTACTCCTTCTCCAGCTACATCGCCAGGTCTACCTTCTGCTCCATCTCCAGCTCATCGACAGGTCTTGCTTTTACTCAATCTCCAGCTCCATTCGCCATGTCTAGCTTTAGCTCCTCCAACTCCAGCTCCATCGCCAGGTCTCGCTTTTGCTCCATCTCCAGCTCCATCGTCCAGGTCTCGCTTTTGCTCCATCTCCAGCTCCATCTCCAGGTCTAGCTCTCGCTCCATCTCCAGCTCCATCTCCAGGTCTATCTCTCGTTCCATCTCCAGCTCCATCTCCAGGTCTATCTCTCGCTCCATCTCCAGCTCCATCTCACGGTCTATCTCTCGCTCCATCTCCAGCTCCATCACCCAGTCTAGCTCTCGCTCCATCTCCAGCTCCATCTCCAGGTCTAGATCTCGATCCATCTCCAGCTCCATCTCCCGGTCTATCTCTCGTTCCATCTCCAGCTCTATGTCCATCTCGAGCACTCGCTCAATCTCCAGCTCCATCTCCATGTCTAGCTCCCGCTCCATCTCCAACTCCATCTCCAGGCCTAGCTCTCGCTCCATCTCCAGCTCCAGCTCCGTGTCTAGCTTTCGGTCCATCTCGGGTCTAGCATTCGCTCCATCATCCAGCTCCATCTCAGCTCCATCTCAGCTCTAGCTTTCGCTCCAGCTCTAGATTTTGCTCCATCTCCAGCTAGCTTTCGCTCCATCTGCAGCTTCATCTCCAGCTCTAGCTTTTGCTCCATCTCCAGCTCCATCTCCATGTCTAGCTTTTGCTCCATCTCCAGCTTCATCTCCGGGTCTAACTTTTGCTCCATCTCCAGCTCCATCTCCAGGTCCAGCTTTTGCTCCATCTCCAGCTCCGTCTCCAGGTCTAGCTTTTGCTCCATCTCCGGCTCCATCTCCAGGTCTATCATTTGCTTCATCTCCAGCTCCATCTCCAGGTCTAGCTATTGCTCCATCTCCAGCTCCATCGCCAGGTCTACCTTTTGCTCCATCTACAGCTCCATCTACAGGTGTAGCTTGTGCTCCATTTCCAGCTCCATCGCCAGGTCTTGCTTTTGCTCCATCTCCAGCTCCATCGCCAGGTCTCGCTTTAGCTCCATCTCCAGTTCCATCGCCAGGTCTCGCTTTTGCTCCATCTCCAGCTCCATCTCCAGGTCTAGCTCTCGCTCCATCTCCAGCTCCATCTCCAGGTCTATCTCTCGTTCCATCTCCAGCTCCATCTCCAGGTCTATCTCTCGCTCCATCTCCAGCTCCATCTCCCGGTCTATCTCTCCCTCCATCTCCAGCTCCATCACACGGTCTAGCTCTCGCTCCATCTCCAGCTCCATCTCCAGGTCTAGATCCCGATCCATCTCCAGCTCCATCTCCGGTCTATCTCTCGTTCCATTCAAGCTCTATGTCCATCTCGAGCACTCGCTCAATCTCCAGCTCCATCTCCATGTCTAGCTCCCGCTCCATCTCCAACTCCATCTCCAGGCCTAGCTCTCGCTCCATCTCCAGCTCCAGCTCCGTGTCTAGCTTTCGCTCCATCTCCGGGTCTAGCATTCGCTCCATCTCCAGCTCCATCTCCAGCTCCATCTCCAGCTCTAGCTTTCGCTCCATCTCCAGCTCCATCTCCAGCTCTAGCTTTTGCTCCATCTCCAGCTCCATCTCCATGTCTAGCTTTTGCTCCATCTCCAGCTCCATCTCCGGCACTAGCTTTGCTCCATCTCCAGCTCCATCTCCAGGTCCAGCTTTTGCTCCATCTCCAGCTCCGTCTCCAGGTCTAGCTTTTGCTCCATCTCCGGCTCCATTTCCAGGTCTATCATTTGCTCCATCTCCAGCTCCATCTCCCGGTCTAGCTATTGCTTCATCTCCAGCTCCATCGCCAGGTCTACCTTTTGCTCCATCTCCAGCTCCATATACAGGTCTAGCTTGTGCTCCATTTCCAGCTCCATCGCCAGGTCTTGCTTTTGCTCCATCTCCAGCTCCATCGCCAGGTCTAGCTTTTGCTCCATCTCCAGCTCCATCGCCAGGTCTCGCTTTTGCTCCATCTCCAGCTCCATCTCCAGGTGTAGCTCTCGCTCCATCTCCAGCTCCATCTCCAGCTCTAGCTTTCGCCCCATCTCCAGCTCCATCTCCAGCTCTAGCTTTCGCTCCATCTCCAGCTCCATCTCCAGCTCTAGCTTTCGCTCCATCTCCAGCACCATCTCCAGCTCTAGCTTTCGCTCCAATTCCTGCTCCATCTCCAGGTCTAATTTCGCTCCATCTCCAGCTCCATCTCCAGCTCTAGCTTTCGCTCCATCTCCAGCTCCATCTCCAGGTCTAGCTTTCGCTCCATCTCCAGCTCCCTCTCCAGGTCTAGCTTTCGCTCCATCTCCAGCTCCATCTCCAGGTCTAGCTTTCGCTCCATTTCCAGCTCCATCTACAGCTCTAGCTTTCGCTCCATCTACAGATCCATCTCCAGCTCGAGCTTTCGCTCCATCACCAGCTCCATCTCCAGCTCTAGATTTTGCTCCATCTCCAGCTAGCTTTCGCTCCATCTCCAGCTCCATCTCCAGCTCTAGCTTTTGCTCCATCTCCAGCTCCATCTCCATGTCTAGCTTTTGCTCCATCTCCAGCTCCATCTCCGGCACTAGCTTTGCTCCATCTCCAGCTCCATCTCCAGGTCCAGCTTTTGCTCCATCTCCAGCTCCGTCTCCAGGTCTAGCTTTTGCTCCATCTCCGGCTCCATTTCCAGGTCTATCATTTGCTCCATCTCCAGCTCCATCTCCCGGTCTAGCTATTGCTTCATCTCCAGCTCCATCGCCAGGTCTACCTTTTGCTCCATCTCCAGCTCCATCTACAGGTGTAGCTTGTGCTCCATTTCCAGCTCCATCGCCAGGTCTTGCTTTTGCTCCATCTCCAGCTCCATCGCCAGGTCTAGCTTTTGCTCCATCTCCAGCTCCATCGCCAGGTCTCGCTTTTGCGCCATCTCCAGCTCCATCTCCAGGTCTAGCTCTCGCTCCATCTCCAGCTCCATCGCCAGGTCTAGCTCTCGCTCCATCTCCAGCTCCATCTCCAGCTCTAGCTTTCGCTCCATCTCCAGCTCCATCTCCAGCTCTAGCTTTCGCCCCATCTCCAGCTCCATCTCCAGCTCTAGCTTTCGCTCCATCTCCAGCTCCATCTCCAGCTCTAGCTTTCGCTCCATCTCCAGCACCATCTCCAGCTCTAGCTTTCGCTCCAATTCCTGCTCCATCTCCAGGTCTAATTTCGCTCCATCTCCAGCTCCATCTCCAGCTCTAGCTTTCGCTCCATCTCCAGCTCCATCTTCAGCTCTGGCTTTCGCTCCAGCTCCATCTACAGCTCTAACTTTCGCTCCAAATCCAGCTCCATATCCAGCTCTTGCTTTCGATCCATCTCCAGCTCCATCTCCAGCTCTAGCTTTCGCTCCATCTCCAGCTCTAGCTTTCGCTCCATCTCCAGCTCCATCTCCAGCTCTAGCTTTCGCTCCATCACCAGCTCCATCTCCAGCTATAGATTTTGCTCCATCTCCAGCTCCATCTCCAGGTCTAGCTTTTTCTCCATCACCAGCTCCATCTCCAGGTCTAGCTTTTGCTCCATCTCCAGCTCCAACTCCAGGTCTAGCTTTTGCTCCATCTCCAGCTCCATCTCCGGGTCTAGCTTTTGCTCCATCTCCAGCTCCATCTCCAGATCTAGCTTTTGCTCCATCTCCAGCTCCACCTCCAGGTCTTGCTTTTGCTCCATCTCCAGCTCCATCTCCAGGTCTAGCTATTGCTCCATAGCCAGCTCCATCTCCAGGTCTAGCTTTTGCTCCGTCTCCAGCACCATCTCCGGGTCTAGCTTTTGCTCCATCTCCAGCTCCATCGCCAGGTCTCGCTTTTGCTCCATCTCCAGCTCCATCGCCATGTCTCGCTTTTGCTCCATCTCCAGCTCCATCTCCAGGTCTAGCTCTCGCTCCATCTCTAGCTCCATTTCCAGGTCTAGCTCTCGTTCCATCTCCAGCTCCCTCCAGGTTTATCTCTCGCTCCATCTCCAGCTCCATCCACAGGTCTAGCTCTCGTTCCATCACCAGCTCCATCTCCAGGTCCAGCTTTTGCTCCATCTCCAGCTCCATCTCCAGTTCTATATTTTGCTCCATCTCCAGCTCCATCGCCAGGTCTACCTTTTACTCCTTCTCCAGCTCCATCGCCAGGTCTACCATCTGCTCCATCTCCAGCTCCATCGCCAGGTCTTGCTTTTGCTCCATCTCCAGCTCCTTCGCCAGGTCTAGCTTTAGCTCCAACTCCAGCTCCATCGCCAGGGCTCGCTTTTGCTCCATCTCCAGCTCCATCGCCAGGTCTCGCTTTTGCTCCATCTCCAGCTACATCTCCAGGTCTATCTCTCGTTCCATCCCCAGCTCCACCTCCATGTCTATCTCTCGCTCCATCTCCAGCTCCATCTCCCGGTCTATCTCTCGCTCCATCTCCAGCTCCATCACCCGGTCTTGCTCTCGCACCATCTCCAGCTCCAACTCCAGGTCTAGATCTCGCCCATTTCCAGCTCCATCTCCTAGTCTAGCATTTGCGCCATCTCCAGCTCCATCTCCAGGTCTAGCTTTTGCTCCATCTCCAGCACCATCTCCAGGTCTAGCTTTTGCTCCATCTCCAGCTCCATCTCCAGGTCTATCTTTTGCTCCATCTCCAGCTCAATCGCCAGGTCTACCTTTTACTCCTTCTCCAGCTCCATCGCCAGGTCTACCTTCTGCTCCATCTCCAGCTCCATCTCCAAATCCAGGTCTAGCTTTTGCTCCATCTCCAGCTCCATCTCCAGGTCTAGCTTTTGCTCCATTTCCAGCTCAATCTCCAGGTCTATCTTTTGCTCCATCTACAGCTACATCGCCAGGTCTACCTTTTACTCCTTCTCCAGCTACATCGCCAGGTCTACCTTCTGCTCCATCTCCAGCTCCATCGCCAGGTCTTGCTTTTACTCAATCTCCAGCTCCATCGCCATGTCTAGCTTTAGCTCCAACTCCAGCTCCATCGCCAGGTCTCGCTTTTGCTCCATCTCCAGTTCCATCGCCAGGTCTCGCTTTTGCTCCATCTCCAGCTCCATCTCCAGGTCTAGCTCTCGCTCCATCTCCAGCTCCATCTCCAGGTCTATCTCTCGTTCCATCTCCAGCTCCATCTCCAGGTCTATCTCTCGCTCCATCTCCAGCTCCATCTCCCGGTCTATCTCTCCCTCCATCTCCAGCTCCATCACCCGGTCTAGCTCTCGCTCCATCTCCAGCTCCATCTCCAGGTCTACATCTCGATCCATCTCCAGCTCCATCTCCCGGTCTATCTCTCGTTCCATATCCAGCTCTATGTCCATCTCGAGCACTCGCTCAATCTCCAGCTCCATCTCCATGTCTAGCTCCCGCTCCATCTCCAACTCCATCTCCAGGCCTAGCTCTCGCTCCATCTCCAGCTCCAGCTCCGTGTCTAGCTTTCGCTCCATCTCCGGGTCTAGCATTCGCTCCATCTCCAGCTCCATCTCCAGCTCCATCTCCAGCTCTAGCTTTCGCTCCATCACTAGCTCCATCCCCAGCTCTAGATTTTGCTCCATCTCCAGCTAGCTTTCGCTCCATCTGCAGCTTCATCTCCAGCTCTAGCTTTTGCTCCATCTCCAGCTCCATCTCCATGTCTAGCTTTTGCTCCATCTCCAGCTTCATCTCCGGGTCTAACTTTTGCTCCATCTCCAGCTCCATCTCCAGGTCCAGCTTTTGCTCCATCTCCAGCTCCGTCTCCAGGTCTAGCTTTTGCTCCATCTCCGGCTCCATCTCCAGGTCTATCATTTGCTTCATCTCCAGCTCCATCTCCAGGTCTAGCTATTGCTCCATCTCCAGCTCCATCGCCAGGTCTACCTTTTGCTCCATCTACAGCTCCATCTACAGGTGTAGCTTGTGCTCCATTTCCAGCTCCATCGCCAGGTCTTGCTTTTGCTCCATCTCCAGCTCCATCGCCAGGTCTCGCTTTAGCTCCATCTCCAGCTCCATCGCCAGGTCTCGCTTTTGCTCCAACTCCAGCTCCATCTCCAGGTTCTAGCTCTCGCTCCATCTCCGGCTCCATCTCCAAGTCTAGCTCTCGCACGATCTCCAGCTCCATCTCCAGGTCTATCTTTCGCTCCATCTCCAGCTCCATCTCCAGCTCTAGCTTTCGCCCCATCTCCAGATCCATCTCCAGCTCTAGCTTTCGCTCCATCTCCAGCTGCATCTCCAGCTGTAGCTTTCGCTCCATCTCCAGCACCATCTCCAGCTCTAGCTTTCGCTCCAATTCCCGCTCCATCTCCAGGTCTAGTTTCGCTCCATCTCCAGCTCCATCTCCAGCTCTAGCTTTCGCTCCATCTCCAGCTCCATCTTCAGCTCTGGCTTTCGATCCAGCTCCATCTACAGCTCTAACTTTCGCTCCAAATCCAGCTCCATATCCAACTCTTGCTTTCGATCCATCTCCAGCTCTAGCTTTCGCTCCATCTCCAGCTCCATCTCCAGCTCTAGCTTTCGCTCCATCACCAGCTCCATCTCCAGCTCTAGATTTGCTCCATCTTCAGCTAGCGTTCGCTCCTTCTCCAGCTCCATCTCCAGCTCTAGCTTTTGCTCCATCTCCAGCTCCATCTCCAGCTCCATCTCCAGGTCTAGCTTTTTCTCCATCACCAGCTCCATCTCCAGGTCTAGCTTTTGCTCCATCTCCAGCTCCATCTCCGGGTCTATCTTTTGCTCCATCTCCAGCTCAATCGCCAGGTCTACCTTTTACTCCTTCTCCAGATCCATCGCCAGGTCTACCATCTGCTCCATCTCCAGCTCCATCTCCAGGTCTAGCTTTTTCTCCATCACCAGCTCCATCTCCAGGTCTAGCTTTTGCTCCATTTCCAGCTCAATCTCCAGGTCTATCTTTTGCTCCATCTACAGCTACATCGCCAGGTCTACCTTTTACTCCTTCTCCAGCTACATCGCCAGGTCTACCTTCTGCTCCATCTCCAGCTCCATCGCCAGGTCTTGCTTTTACTCAATCTCCAGCTCCATCGCCATGTCTAGCTTTAGCTCCAACTCCAGCTCCATCGCCAGGTCTCGCTTTTGCTCCATCTCCAGCTCCATCGCCAGGTCTCGCTTTTGCTCCATCTCCAGCTCCATCTCCAGGTCTAGCGCTCGCTCCATCTCCAGCTCCATCTCCAAGTCTATCTCTCGTTCCATCTCCAGCTCCATCACCAGGTCTATCTCTCGCTCCATCTCCAGCTCCATCTCCCGGTCTATCTCTCCCTCCATCTCCAGCTCCATCACCCGGTCTAGCTCTCGCTCCATCTCCAGCTCCATCTCCAGGTCTAGATCTCGATCCATCTCCAGCTCCATCTCCCGGTCTATCTCTCGTTCCATCTCCAGCTCTATGTCCATCTCGAGCACTCGCTCAATCTCCAGCTCCATCTCCATGTCTAGCTCCCGCTCCATCTCCAACTCCATCTCCAGGCCTAGCTCTCGCTCCATCTCCAGCTCCAGCTCCGTGTCTAGCTTTCGCTCCATCTCCGGGTCTAGCATTCGCTCCATCTCCAGCTCCATCTCCAGCTCCATCTCCAGCTCTAGCTTTCGCTCCATCACTAGCTCCATCCCCAGCTCTAGATTTTGCTCCATCTCCAGCTAGCTTTCGCTCCATCTGCAGCTTCTATCTCTAGCTTTTGCTCCATCTCCAGCTCCATCTCCTGTCTAGCTTTTGCTCCATCTCCAGCTTCATCTCCGGGTCTAACTTTTGCTCCATCTCCAGCTCCATCTCCAGGTCCAGCTTTTGCTCCATCTCCAGCTCCGTCTCCAGGTCTAGCTTTTGCTCCATCTCCAGCTCCATCTCCAGGTCTATCATTTGCTTCATCTCCAGCTCATCTCAGGTCTAGCTATTGCTCCATCTCCTGCTCCATCGCCAGGTCTACCGTTTGCTCCATCTACAGCTCCATCGCCAGGTGTAGCTTGTGCTCCATTTCCAAGGCTCCATCGCCAGGTCTTTGCTTTTGCTCCATCTCCAGCTCCATCGCCAGGTCTCGCTTTTAGCTCCATCTCCAGTTCCATCGCCAGGTCTCGCTTTTGCTCCATCTCCAGCTCATCTCAGGTCTACTGCTCTCGCTCCATCTCCAGCTCCATCTCCAGGTGTCTATCTCTCGTTCCTCTCCAGCTCCATCTCCAGCACCCTGTCTATCTCTCGCTCCATCTCCAGCTCCATCTCCCGTCTATCACTCCCTCATCTCCAGCTTCCATCACCCGGTCTAGCTCTCGCTTCATCTCCAGCTCCATCTCCAGGTCTAGATCCTCGATCCATCTCCAGCTCCATCTCCCGGTCTATCTCTCGTTCCATCTCCAGCTCTATGTCCATTCTCGGCACTATTATCTATCTCCAGCTCCATCTCCATGTCTAGCTCCCGCTCCATCTCCAACTACATCTCCAGGCCTAGCTCTTCGCTCCATCTCCAGCTCCAGCTCCGTGTCTAGCTTTCGCTCCATCTCCGGGTGGTTCTAGCATTCGCTCCATCTCCAGCTCCATCTCCTGGTTCCCCATCTCAGCTCTAGCTTTCGCTCCATACAGGTAGCTCCATCCCCAGCTCTAGATTTTGCTCCATCTCCAGCTAGCTTTCGCTCCATTCTGCAGCTTTCGCTCTATCTCCAGCTCTACTCTAGCTTTTGCTCCATCTCCAGCTCCATCTCCATGGTCTAGCTTTTGCTCCATCTCCAGCTTCATCTCCGGGTAGCTTTTGACTCCATCTCCAGCTCCATCTCCAGGTCCTGCTTTTGCTCCATCTCCGCTCCGTCTCCAGGTCTAGCTTTTGCTCATCTCGGCTCCATCTCCAGGTCTATCATTTGCTCCATCTCCAGCTCCATCTCCAAGTCTAGCTTTTGCTCCATCTCCAGGCTCCATCTCCGGTCTATCTTTCCCTCCATCTCCAGCTCCATACACCCGGTCTAGCTCTCGCTCATCTCCAGATCATCATCTTTCCAAGGGTCTAGATCTCGACTCCTATATCCTGATCCATCTCCCGGTCTATCTTCTCGTTCCATCTCCAGCTCTATGTCCATCTGAGCACTCGCTCAAATCTCAGCTCCATCTCCAGGTCTAGCTCCGCTCCATCTCCAAACTCCATCTCCAGGCTAGCTATGCTCCATCTTCCCAGCTCCGCTCCGTGTCTAGCTTTCGCTCCTCTCCCGGGTCTAGCATCGCCTCCATCTCCAGCTCCATCTCAGCTCCATCTCAGCTCTTGCTTTTCGCTCCATCACATAGCTCATCCCCAGCTCTAGATTTTGCTCCATCTCCAGCTCGCTTTCGCTCCATCTCAGCTTCATCTCCAGCTCTAGCTTTTGCTCCATCTCCAGCTCATCTCCATGTCTAACTTTTGCCATCTCCAGCTCCATCTCCAGGTACAGCTTTTGCTCCATCTCCAGCTCCGTCTCCAGGTCTAGCTTTTTGCTCCATCTCCAGGTCTATCATTTGCTTATCCTCCAGCTCCTTCTCCAGGTTCTAGTATGCTCCATCTCAGCTCCATCGCCAGGTCTACCTGTTTGCTCCATCTACAGCTCCATCGCAGGTGTTAGCTTGTGCTCCATTTCCAGCTCCATCGCCAGGTCTTGCTTTTGCTCCATCCTCCCAGCTCCATCGCCAGGTCTCGCTTTAGCTCCATCTCCAGTTTCCATCGCCAGGTCTCGCTTTTGCTCCATCTCCAGCTCCATATCCAGGTCTGCTCTCGCTCCATCTCCAGCTCCATCTCCAGGTCTATCTCTCGTTCATCTCCAGCTCCATCTCCGGGTCTATCTCTCGCTCCTATCTCCAGCTCCATCTCCGGTCTATCTCTCCCTCCATCTCCAGCTCCATCACCGGTCTAGCTCTCGCTCCTTCTCAGCTCCATCTACCAGGTCTAGATCCCGATTTCATCTCCAGCTCCATCTCCCGGTCTATCTCTCGTTTCCATCTCTGCTCTATGTCCATCTCGAGCACTCTTCAATCTCCAAGCTACATAATCCATGTCTAGCTCCGCTCCATCTCAACTCCGATCTCCAGGCCTAGCTCTCGATCCATCTCCAGCTCCAGCTCGTTCTAGCATTTCGCTCCATCTCGGGTCTAGCATTCGCTCCATCTCCAGCTCCATCTCAGTTCCATCTCCAGCTCTGCTTTCGCTCCATCACTGCTCCATCCCCAGCTAAGATTTTGCTCCAATCTCCAGCTAGCTTTCGCTCCATCTGCAGCTTCATTCCAGCTACTAGCTTTTGCTCCATCTCAGCTCCATCTCCATGTCTGCTTTTGCTCCATCTCCAGCTTCATCTCCGGGTCTAACTTTTGCTCCATCTCCGCTCCATCTCAGGTCCAGCTTTTGCTCCATCTCCAGCTCCGTATTCCAGGTCTGCTTTTGTCCATCTCGGCTCCATCTCCAGGTCTATCATTTGCTCCATCTCCAGCTCCATTCCATGTCTAGCCTTTTGCTCCCATCTCAGCTCATCTCCCGGACTATCTCTTCCCTCCATCTCCAGCTCCATCACCCGGTCTATCTCTCGCTCCATCTCCAGCTCCATCTCCAGGTCTAGATCTCGATCCATTCTCGTAGTCCATCTCCGGTTCTATCTCTCGTTCCATCTCCAGCTCTTGTCCATCTCGAGCACTCGCTCAATTCCAGCTCCATCTCCATGTCTAGCTCCCGCTCCATCATCCAACTCACATCTCCAGGCCTTAGCTCTCGCTCCTCTCCAGCTCCCAGCTCCGTGTCTAGCTTTTCGCTCCATCTCCGGGTCTAGCCATTCGCTCCATCTCCAGCTCCATCTCCAGCTCCTCTCCAGCTCTAGCTTTCGCTCCATCACTAGCTCCATCCCCATCTCTAGATTTTT
>JAVHYY010000748.1:0-85921 GCA_035221665.1 Okamejei kenojei
CTCCAATGTGATGGAAAGGCAAAAGTATTAGTCTTTGTCTTTCACACCTTGTTATCCCTCTGCGCTGAGGCGATCCAGGCCTCCGAACGCCGCCGGCGGCACACGCTGTGAAACGCAGGAGAAAAGAACAGAAAACGCCCACCCACCCGCCACCACAGCTCCAAATGTCAGGGCCTACAGCCCAAGTCGGCCTCCGCCACGTCCGGACGCCGGGAAATGTTCCGCCACAGCTCCATGGTCGGGGCCACACAGATCCAAGTCGGGCCCCCGCTCTGCCGCCCTGCCGGAAACGCCGGAGCGTCGCCACAGCTCCAAAGTCGGCCCGCCCGCCGATGCTAGGCCGTTCCCGCAGCTCCATTGTCGGGGCCGCCTTGCACACCGCCCGGAACGCCGCGGAGCCAAGCGCCGCCGCCAGCTTCCAAGTCGGGCCGCCCCCGCGCTCCGCTGCTAGGCCGGGCCGCAGCTCCAAGGCGGGGCCGCCTGCCCACGCCCGGGCGGATGAATCCCCGGAAACGCCACCAAAAGCTCCCAAAGTCGGGGCCGCCCGCCCGGCTGCTAGGCCGGGGCCTGTCGGGCCACCCTAGCTTTGCCTGATGCTGGAAACTGCCGCCCACAGCCCTCGAGGCGTCTGTCTTCCGCCATTAGGCATCAGCGCAGATGGTGACAGGGGACACGAACTATGAAGAAATTGTCAGGATCCCCCAGAAGGAAGAGGGTACTAATCATGTTTATCCCCACCCCCTCCTCCCCCCTCACACGATCCCACACCCCCCACACTTACCCAACCCCTAATAAACTAATATACCTAAAACAGACATAAGAAAAAACAACATCAAAAAGAAAAAACAATCGGACTGCAGGCATGCCGCAGCTGACCAGGCAGCGCCACCTCTTCTTTTAACATTTGATATGTTTGATATTTTTCGAGCCACTGAATTTTCGTCACTTTTCGCGCTGTTGAAAGTTTGGTTGATTTTTGCATCCTGAAGGTTCCCATCCTTTTTTGCGTGTGTTTTTTTGTTGCTGTTCGCATGTGAATTTTGTCGCTTTTATGTCCTGAAATGTTGTACTTTTTGACATCCTGAAATTTAATCTCTTTTCGCGTCTGAACGGTTGGTGCTTTGCAGGTGCTTAATTTGTAGTCCGTTTCACGTCCTGAACTTTACGGCGCTTTTTGGAAGCGCTGAATTGTGGTCACCCTTTTCGCATGCTGAATTTTGTACCTTTTTGCGTGCTGAATTTCGTCACTTTTTTGCTGCTGAATTTCGTTGATTTTAGTTCCCAATGTTCAATCATTTGTGTGCTGAATTTTCGTCACTTTTCACAATTCTAAAAATGTGTGTCGCTTTTCGCTTGCTGAATTTTCATTGCTTGTTTGGTCCTGAAAATGAGTTTGCATTTCACTTCGTGAATTTTCGCGTTTTAGAGTCTCTGGATATTCATCGGTTTTCGTGCATCCTGAATTTTTATCACTTTTCAAGTCCTAGGTTCGCACTCTTGTCATGTGCTCAGAATTTTTCATCGCTTTTCACATACTGATATTTTCCTACATTTTCTTGCTGAATTTTCCGTCTTTTTTGGACCATTCTGAAAGTTTGTTTGCCTTTTTCACGTGATGAATTTTTCGCACTTTTTTGTGTGCTGAATTTTCGTTGATTTTATGAATCCTGAAGGTTCGCATCTTTTAGCTTGCTATATTTTCGTCGCTTTTCGCATGCTGGAATTTTCGTTGCTTTTCGCATTGCTGAAATTTTCGTTCACCGCTTTTCGTGTGCTGAAATGTTGTCTGTTTTATTGTGCTGAATTTTCATCGCTTTTTGTTGGCTGAATTTTAATCGCTTTTGGAATGTGTTTAAAATTTTGTCGTTTACTTCGTCCTGACATTTTGTCGCTTTCTTGTGTCTGAGGTCTAATGCATGTTGCGTGCAGTGGAATGTACGGTGCTTTTTCCTGTGAAATTTTAATCGCTTTTCACATGCCTGAATTTCCGTCCCTTGTGTCGGCTGGTGAAGGAAGTTTTGTCACTTTTCCGCATAGTATTATTTGTCACATTTCACGTGCGGAAATTTTCGTTTGCCTTGTGCGTCGATGGCTTGTGCTTCGAGTGCTGTCTTTTCTCCACGTTTCTCCGTCCTGAATTTATTCCATTGTCCAGTGCTGAATTATTTGTTGTTTTTCTGGTGCTGAATCGATATAGCTTTTTTGCTATGCTGATTTTTGTTGTTTTCATGTGCTGAATTGTTTTCGCTTTTCACGTTCTGAATTTCATTGTTTCACGTGCTGGAATTTAGTGGGACTTTTCCCTGCGGATTATTCGTTGATTTTGGCGTCTTGGAATGGTTCGCCATCATTTTGCATTGCTGATAATTTTCATCATTTTCTCAGGCTGCATTTTCACGTTTTGCGTGTTGAACATTCATCGGCTTTTCACGTCTGAAAATTTGTCGCTCTCATGTGTCCTCAGGTTTCGTTGTGTTTTGCGTCCTGAATTTACGTTCGCTTTACGTGTGCTGAACTTTCGTCCGCTTTTCGCATGTTGAATTTTTTTGTTACATATCGCGTGCAGGATTTTTCGTTCTGCTTTTCGCGTTCCTGAAGGTTTGGTTGGCTTTTCGCAAGCTGAATTTTTCACCGTCATTTTACATCCTGAATTTATGCCGCTTTTCCATGTGCTGGAATTTTCGTTGCTGTTTGGCTGGTGTGAATTTTAGTCCCTTTTTGTATGCTGAATTTTCGTTGACTTTACCTGTGTTAAAATTTCCCGTCGCTTTTCTCATTCTGAAATTTTGTATGTTTGCGGTGATGGAATGTTTCATTGATTTTACTTCGGAGTCACGTGAGTGACTACGTGAAGATCCCGCCCTCACGCTGGGGTAACGGATGACGTCGACGCTGACGGCGAAGGAGGGAGCTGGGTATAATAGGAGCAGCTCCTCGCAGCGGTCGGAACGGCCCGCAGGTAAGTGAAAGTTACACTCGGCGCGGTTTTTAGGTTACGCTGGGATGGTTTCCAACAGCGAAACTAAAAGTAAAAATTTTGACGTTAACGATGCTGATTGAGCACAAGATAAATTTTAACAAAAAATGGAAGAAATCGGGAAGGAAGGCTTCGCGGGTTGAGGAGAGCCTCCCGGGCGTCGAAAGTAAAATATTCGGGACGCGAAGCAAGATTGGACCCGGTTCGATACCGTTGGCCATATTTACCCGATATAGAATTTCCAGATTCTCCGGAAATTATAACCACGGAGGAAAAATTCCTACGAAATGCAAAAAGATAAACCTGTGAGGCCCGTGGTTTTGATGATTTCTGATTTTGAAAGACCTCCAGATAATAAAAAATATGTGCTAAAATGGAGCTTATGGAGAAAGTTCTCCAAACTATTATGAGACCAAAGGGTCACTGTACCCTCATGAATCCCAGAAAAATCCTGAGGGGTTAGATATGTGACATATGGCTGTGGGCCAAGTTGGGAATATGATACTCCAGACCACGATTTGGGCCTGGAAGATGTTCTATGGGATATATCCCGATGGTTTGTAGCGGCTGCAGAAAGGCAAGGACCCTGCTGATCTTGATAATGGCTTTTGAAAGCACGCCACAAAGTTAAAAGAAAAGGCTTGATCTGCATGGAGATAGCACTAGGTTTTGCTATACCAGATGGAAGTGGTGAGGCTATGGAAGAAAGCCTAGCTGCCATATAAATTTTATGGTATCTCACCGCTTCCATATCTGTGAGAATGAATTATCAGTATTATATAAAGCACCAGGCAATTGTGCCTCATTGGAAGTGCCTTACGGTGAATCCGATGGTATGGGCATTATGACACCAGTATTAAGAGCCCAAGATGTGAAAATTTCAAAAGGTGGGCTAAAATTATTTTCGGCTGCCATCACGGCATATGGCGGCAAACTGGAGATCTGGAAATGGACAAGATTCAAAAAGATTTCTTTTGGGCTGAATGTTGCAATTCCGTTTTTATGAGATCAATTGCATGAGGGAAAATGCGAGTCGGCCATATTCACCTAGATATGCAAGCCTGTGTCAAGAAAGTGGAGGTTCTAGCTCCTGGGATATTTGTTTGGAGAATATCTGCCGAACACAACTGAAGCAGTTGGATGAAGAAGCTAAATATTTTAGCAACTATTAAGACTTTTGTCTCTGGACAAAGAAAAAGGAGAAAAGGGTTTTCGGCCCGAAGGGTTTTGATTTTCACGTTATAGAGGCAGAAAATTTGTCACGAAAGTATTATCGTGCTGCACAGGCCATGCTTCCCCTGCATTCGGGTAAGTGGAGCCCAATTCACGCTCCTTTGGAGAGGTATTAAAGACTTTCTATCCTTTAATGAAACTGTGAGTGAATCTCCAGTTGGTGGGAGATTGCAAAAATTTTATAAGGCCTTTGGTTATTATTATTCTGATCGATTTATATTACAAGCAGTTTCAGGAGCTATTATTATTTTTTAAAGAAGGGGTCAAGCCTCCTGTAAAGAAATAAACCTGCTTATGCTTATGTGTTTTTGCGCAGAAGGAAAGAATGGGATTAAGTGGGGAGGGAAATTGGAAATTATCCGAAAAAGGGGTCATTGAAAAAAACCTTATGAACTTAAGCATCAATTTGTCTCTACTATTATATTTCGCAGAGATAAGAAAGATGGTGGTTGTAGAATTATTCAGACCTTACAGATCTAAATAAGCTTTGTAGAATACCTAACATTTTAAGTTGGAGACATTCTATAACTGCATAAAATATTTGATTTCAGCTGGTCTTATATGGCTAAGATTGATTTGAAAGACGCTATTATTCTGTTACCAATTCATCATCTTTTTCGGAGATTACTTTAAAGTTTTATTGGCAGGGGCAATTTGGCAGTTCATGCTTTACCAAATGGATTTATGTTCGGCTCCTAGACTCTTTACAAAAATTTTTTGAAAACCAAGTTTTATGCTCAATTAAGGAGCCAGAAACACATTGTAAATGGCTTATCTGGATGATATTCTGTTATTAATGGATAGTCAAGAGTCAGCTGAGCCACCTCAATTTCAGTTCTATTGCTTTAGTTTAATGAGCTTGGATTCTTTATTCATCCAATTTAATCCCGCTGCAGCCAAGTTAAATTCTATTGATTTTCTGGGGGTTTGTAATTAACTCAGTGACTTTGTTTGGTTACGTTGCCAGCAATGAAGACAATATGATATTTTGCCAAATTGTGTATTACCTCATTCACTAACCTTATCCCTCCATCCGAGAAGTGGCAAAGTCATGGATTACACTGGTGGCGAATTTCCGGCAGTGGAATTTGGGGGCCATTACATTATCAAAATCTGTTCAAGGGGCAAAGTAGGGGGCTCTTAAAGTGAAGGTAGGTCCACTTTGACAGACTATGCAATTAAACAAGGGGAAAGCAGTAGGGGAAATTGCAATGAGTGGGTTGTAAATGTCCACAAGCTGCTAAGAAGATATGTTAAACAGCCACCCCTAACCACCTCACTGGAAAATGGTTTTGCAACAGATGCTGAGCTCTAGGATGGGGGGCCACAGATTTATCTTCCAAGTTGGGAGGTAGATGGAAAACTGAAGAGCAAGTGTTTCTCAAAAGTATGGTATTAACTATTTGGAGTATGGGGGCTTTTATGGGCTTAAAAGCATATTGTTCTGCTAAACAATGTATTCATGTGTTAATACAATTAGACAAATAATACGCTGTGGTTTTCAGTAATCACATGGGGGGGAATTAGATCAGTATCATGTGATGTCTGGTCAATGAGATATGGCAATGGTTTTGTATTGGTCGGCAGAATATGGATTTCAGCAATGCTATAATTCCAGTTAAAGACAATGTGGTAGCAGGATGATGGTCCAGGATTTTTAAGATATAACGGAATGGATGCTTAAGCCAGCAAATTTATGAATATTGTTAGACGATTTGGGTTGCCAGAAATTGATTTGTTGCATCCAGGGCTTAATCATCAATTGCCTCATTATGTGTCTTGGAACACGATCCGGACGCAGTTGCAGTAGATGCATTTATCATTTTCTTGGGGAAAATGTTCTTTTTGCTTTCTCTCACCATTTGCTCTGATCCAGAGATGCTTGAAAAAATAGAGCAAGATTCAGTTCCGGATAGTTGGTAGTGCCAAATTTGGCCAACTCAACCTTGGTTCCCAGTTAGCTGAATATGATTAAAAGAACCATATATGCAGATTCCAACTGTAGTGATATCTTGACTAATCCAGTAACAAATGAAGGTTTACCCTTATATGCATATATGAATTTGTTAATCTGCAGGTTTTGACCAGACCCACTATCAGGAAACTGGGATTGTCGGACCAAACTTGACAGTTATTGGCGCATCATGGCGCAATAGCACACGAGAAACAATATATGACACATATTAAGAAATGGGAAGAATTTTGCACACAGTCAAATTTATTTCTGATGATTCTGTGAATGTTACTCATGTTTTGGAATTTCCTTGCCAATTTGCACTTTGGGCAACATTTAAGTTACAGTGCCATTAACACTGCCACGCAGTGCCTTGTCGTCCTATTTAGGACTTTTGATTGGTGAGGAAATCAATTGGGTCGCATCCATTAATATCACGATTCATGAAAGGAACTTTTTTTCACATGGAATCCGCCAACCAAATCCTAGATATACAGAGATTTGGGATGTGAGCATAGTACTTGCTCTACTTAGAGAATGGACGCCAATGAAGGTTGACATTGGATAGGGTTAACATTGAAATTGGTCATGTTAATGTCACTGGTCTCAGCCCAAAGAGTGCAAACTTTACAAATGTTGCGGAGTTTAGACTGTATGCATATTTTGTTTTGTGACTACAAGATAATGTTGTGTTCTATGTTTTACGATCTGATCAAACAAAGTAGACCAGGGAGATCTGGAAACAAAGGTTAACCTTTCAAGCTTTTCATATTGAGCCTGCTTTGTGTGTGGTTAAGACATTTGAACCAATATATTAAAGTTACGGACCACTTTTCGAGGAAACGAAAAGACATTGCTTGCTTACGCACAAAAAGCCACACACAAAAGCTCAGTTCAAACTATCTCAAAATGGTTGAAACAGGTGTTGGTTTTAGCGGGAGTAGACACTGATGTCTTCAAATCTCACTTCCACCAGGGCGGCAGCTACGTCCGCGGCGAAGGGGCGGGACGTAGCCTCTCGAGCATATTTTAAAAATCGCAGGGTGGAGTAAAGAAGAAACTTTTTCAAAGTTCTACAACAAACCTGTTAACACTATGGGGGACAAGCTTTGGACACGCGGTGTTGGGAGCACTATAATCACCTGCTTTTGTTGCTAATTAATTGCTATAATCAGTTGTGTTAGTCACTGATTATCTTTTGTCACTTGTAATCATTTTTCCCTCATATAAGGAGGGTATTATATGGTCTTTCACCATTAAAAAATTTAAATTGTGAAAAGATCTAACTTTTTG
This sequence comes from Okamejei kenojei, assembly GCA_035221665.1. Classification (NCBI taxonomy): domain Eukaryota; kingdom Metazoa; phylum Chordata; class Chondrichthyes; order Rajiformes; family Rajidae; genus Okamejei; species Okamejei kenojei. The sequence goes on from JAVHYY010000748.1 coordinate 7,458, forward strand.
TCTGCTTTCTATGTTATGTGTTTATTTAAACGGGCTGTTAGTCCTTACTTAAGCCGGACGGTGTCGGATTTGTTTCTACGACATAATAAACAAACAAAGAAAGCTTTAAATTACTCTTCACGTTATTCACTCACGTATGACTCCGAAGTAAATATAGTAAAGATGTTAACGAGAACTCTCCTGTGCGAGGGGATTTGATCGTTATTTTAACGAGAGCTTATTGAGAGGCAGGATGGGTTAATATATATATATATAATATATATAGATAATAATATTAAAATATAATATATTATAAATAAATGTATAATATATATGTATATAATAATATGAATTTAAATATTTAATTTTTAGTTAGTTAATTGGTAATGATAATAATATAGTAGAGAGAAAAATATATGATGAAGTTATATTTATATATAAATTAAATATAAAATTGTGAGTATAGAATATAATATATATAATATATTAAATATAATAGTTATTATATTAATATATATATTATTATATAAAAATTAATTATATAAAGTTATGATTAAATATATGATGGATTGGCCGCTGCGACAAATGTTATAATATATTAAATTTAATATAATATTATGGGATTAAATATAAATATAATATATATATATTTTTCGAATATATAAAGTTAAGTGATATAAATAATATATTATAAACGTAGCTATCCGCTCGGTAATATATAAGTATGTAAAATATATTATAATAAATAATATATATATAACATTTTATAATATAATATATACTTAATATTTAATTTTTTATATAATTATATTATATATAATATATAATCATAATAATATAATAAAATATTATTTTAGTGGAGTATATATCAATTAATATATATATGGAATTTAAACAAAAAATTAGATATATATTATATATTAAGTTTAATATAATATATTTAATAATGTGTTATAATATTATAATAATAAAATATATATAAATAATTAATAAAATAGATTATTTTGTTTTATATCAATAATATTGATATATATATTAATTGATGATATATATTTATACTTATTAAATATATTATATATGCATTAAATATAGAATTAGATATTATAAAATTAATATTTAAATTATTATATATATATATTTGAATAATAAATATTTTTAATATATATATATAATAAGAATTTTATATACTAAATATATATAAATTAGAAATTAGTTATTAATAAATGATATTTGATAATATTATATAATATAAAATATTATATTTATAATATATATGTTAAAATTATAATATTACTAATAATTAAATAATAAATTAATATATAATATAATTTAAATTAGATTATATTAATATATATAAATAATATAATATAATTAAATAGTAAAAAGGAAAGTTAATATTTATTAAAATAATAGTAAATAATATAGTTGAATTAATAATAAAAATATATATATTTATATTATAATAATTATTCACAAAATAAGTTATAAAAATTAATTTGAATATTATAAGAATTTATTGATATATATTAAAATAAATAAAATACGCCAAATATATAATTGATATTATATTAAAAATAATATATATAATATTACGTGATAGTTAATAAAAGTTAATTAGATAAATATAAAATATAGAGATAATAATCTATATTAGATAAATAATTTATTTATATATAATAATTATTAATTAATAAGTTTAGAAATTAATTTATATAAATAAGATTATAATATTGCGATACTTTTTTATTTAAATATATATAAATATATATAAATATGATATTATATAATTATATATATATAATTTATATATAATATAATTAAGAGATATGAATATATATAATAGGATATATTTGAAAATTATAATACGATGCCCTCTCGCACTTCGCCACGGCCCTCCGTTTGATAATAGTGTTGGGGAAATGATCAAAATGGTGGTTCTAAGTCTTTTTATGAGCCTTACTATGTTACTCTCGGGCCTTTGATGTTCTCTGTTTTTCATGCCGTTGTCTTTGAAGTATGGGTGGGCCGTTACCAGCGTGATTTGGCGGGTTCTTCACGTAATCCCTCATCGTAACTCCTCGTAAAATAACGATCAAACTTCGCCTAACAGGTGAGTTAGTGTAAAATGTTCGTTTAATCTTACTATTTAAGACCCCCCCCCCCCCCCCCCCCCAACCGTGTTGAAGGTTCCCATGTTTTTGCATGCTGAATTTTCGTCGCTTTTCGCATGCTGAATTTTGTCGCTTTTCACTTCCTGAAATGTTGTCACTTTTCACATCCTGAAATTTTGTCGCTTTATGTGTCCTGAGATTTCATCGCGTTTCGCATCCACAATGTTTGTTGCTTTTCTGTGCTGAATTTTCGTCGCTTTTTGCATGCTGAATTTCCGTCGCTTTTTGTGTGCTAAAATCTTCTCGTTTTCGCATGCTGAATTTTTGTCACGTTGCATGCGGATTTTTCGTCGCTTTTCTCATCCTTTGTTGCTTTTCAGGTGCTGAAATTTCGTCACTTTTTGCTTCTGAATTTACGTCGCTTTTCTAGTGCTGAATTTTTGTCGCTTTTCGCGTGCTGAACTGACTTGCTAACTGTAGTTTTTTTCATGCTGAATTTTTCGTCGCTTTTAGTACTGAAAATTAGTTGCATTTCACGTCGGGGGGGGGGGGTGGGGGGGGGGGGGTGGGGGGGGGGTGACTTTCGGCGCTTTTAGCGTCCTGAATTTTCATTGCATTTCCCATCCTGAATTTTCGTCGCTTTTTGCTTCCTGAAGGTTCATCACTTTTCACATGCTGAATTTTCGTCGCTTTTTGCGTCCTGAAGGTTCGTCACTTTTCATGTGCTGAATTTTCATCGCTTTTCACATGCTGAATTTTCATCGCTTTTCACATGCAAAATTTTAGTCGCATTTCATATGCTGATTTTTCGTCGCTTTTCACATTCTGGTTTGTTGCTTTTCCCGTGCTGAATTGTTGTCACTTAGCGTGCTGAATTTTCATTTGTTTTAGTGTCCTGGAGGTTCCCAGCTTTTCACGTACTGAAATTGAAAATTTCATTTGCTTTTCGCATGCTTAATTTTTCTTTAATTTTTTTTGTAGCTTTTTTGCATGCCAAATTTTCGTCGCTTTTCATGTGCAGAACTTTTGTCGCATTTTGCATGGTGAATTTTCATTGCTTTTCACATCCTGAAGGTTCATCACTTTTCACGTGCTGAATTTTCTTCGCTTTTCGCATGCTGAATTTCATCGCTTTTAATGTGATTAAGTGATTACCCCTTGTATTGTCATCAGAGAGACTCTGGTTATTGATACATTTCATTGACGTGTGGCATGTACGAAATACTCTGAACGTAAAAGTAACAACTAAATACAAAGTAACAAAAACAAACACAATAAACACAAATTTAACATCCACACACGTGAGTTCACCAAACACTCCTCACTGTGATGGAAGGCAAACAAATGTTCTTAGTCTTTGTCTCTTCCCCCTGGTTCTCCCTCTGCGCTGAGGCGATCCAGGCCTCCGAACGCCGCCGCCTGGCAACGCCGAACGCCAGAACACCAGTACAGCACTGCAGAAAGCAAAGAACAACCGCCACAGCACCAAAAGTCAGGCCACTGCTCCAAGTCGGGGCCACCGCCGCCACCGGAAACGCCGGAAGGAAGCAAGACCGCCACAGCTCCAATGTCGGGGCCACAGCTCCAAGTCGGGCCGCTGCCGCCGCCGGAACGCCGGAACGCCGGAGCTCCGCCACAGCCTCCAAGTCGGGCCGTCAGCTCCGCCATTTGCCATTAGGCCTCAGCGCAGATGGATGGAGACAGGGGACACGACTAGAAAAGGTGCTTCTTCGTATCCCCCCCAGAAGGAAAGAGACTAATCATGTTTCTCCCACCCCCCCCCCCCCCACACTTACACAACCTAATAAACTAACTAAACTAAAACAGACATAAGAAAAACAACAACAAAAAGAAAAAACAAACGGACTGCAGGTGAGCCGCAGCTGCCAGGCAGCGCCGCCTCTTCTTTAACATTCTGAATGTTTGCTAATTTTCGTTCACTGAATTTTCGTCACTTTTCGCGTGTTGAAGTTTTGTTGATTTTAGCATCCTGAAGGTTCCCATCTTTTTGCGTGCTGAATTTTCGTCGCTTTTCACATTCTGGTTTGTTGCTTTTCGCGTGCTGTATTTTCGTCACTTTTAGCGTGCTGAATTTTCGATTATTTTAGCGTCCTGAAAGTTCCCAGCTTTTCGCAAGCTGAATTTTCATCGCTTTTCGCATGCTGAATTTTTGTCGCTTTTCATGTGCTGAAATGTTGTCGCATTTCACATGAAAATATCGTCGCATTTTGCGTGCTGAATTTTCGTCGCTTTTCGCGTCCTGAAGGTTCGTCACTTTTCATGTGCTGAATTTTCATCGCTTTTTGCATGCTGAATTTTCGTCGCTTTTCACATTCTGAATGTTTGTTGAATTTTCGCGTGCTGACTTTTTGTCACTTTTCGCATGTTGAAATTTCGTTGATTTTAGCGTCCTGATGGTTCCCATCTTTGCTGAATTTTTGTTGCTTTTCGAATGCTGAATTTTATCGCTTTTCATGTCCTGAAATGTTGTCACTTCTCACATCCTGAAATTTCGATGCTTTCTGAGTCCTGAGGTTTTGTCGCGTTTCGCGTCCACAATGTTTGTTGGTTTGCTGTGCTGAATTTTCGTCGCTTTTTGCATGCTGAATTTCCGTCGCTTTTTGTGTGCTGAAATCTTCTCGTTTTCACATGCTGAATTTTTGTCATGAGGCATGCGGATTTTTCGTTGCTTTTCTCATCCTGAAGGTTTGTTGCTTTTCGCATGCTGAATTTTCGTCACTTTTTGCCCCCACTTTTTTTTTTTTTTTTTTTGCATTCTGAATTTACGTCACTTTTCTAGTGCTGAATTTTTGTCGCTTTTCGCGTGCTGAATTGTAGTTTTTTGCATGCTGAATTTTCGTTGCTTTTAGTACTGAAAATTAGTTGCATTTCACATCCTGACTTTTGGCGCTTTTAGCGTCCTGAATTTTCATCACATTTGCCAACCTGAATTTTCATCGCTTTTTGCGTCCTGGTTCGTCACTTTTCACGTGCTTAATTTTCATCTCATTTCGCATGCTGTATTTTCGTCACATTTTGCGTGGTGAATTTATGTCACTTTTTGCATGCTGAAATTTTGTTGCTTTTTGAGTGCTAAAATTTCGGCGCTTTTCATGTTATGAAATTTTGTCATTTTTGCGTGCTGAATTTTCATCGCTTTTTGCGTCCTGAAGGTTCGTCACTTTTCACTTGCTGAATTTTCATCGATTTTGCATGCTAAATTTTAGTCGCATTTGATATGCCGATTTTTCGTCGCTTTTCACATTCTGGTTTGTTGCTTTTCCCGTGCTGAATTGTTGTCACTTAGCGTGCTGAATTTTCATTTATTTTAGCGTCATGGAGGTTCCCAGCTTTTCGCAAGCTGAATTTTCATCGCTTTTTGCATGCTGAATTTCCGTCAATTTTTGTGTGCTGAAATGTCGTAGTTTTCGCATGCTGAATTTTTGTCATGTTTGCATGCGGATTTTTTGTCGCTTTTCTCATCCTGAAGATTTGTTGCTTTTCGTGTGCTGAATTTTCGTCGCATACTGCATTCTGAATTTTCGTCACTTTTTATGTACTGAAATATTGTCACTTTTCGCATGCTGAATTTTCATTGCTTTTGTGTGCTGAAATTTCATCGCCTTTCATTTCCTGAAAATGCGTCACTTTATGCGTCCTGAAATTTAGTCGCTTTTCATGTCCTGAATTTATGTCGCTTTTTGCATGCTGAATTTTCGTGGCTTTTTGTATGCTGAAATTTTGTCAGCTTTCACATTCTGAAATTTTGTCGCTTTATGCATCATGTATTTTTGTCACTTCATGCATCCGGTAATTTCCTCGCTTTATGCATCCTGTAATTCCATCGCTTTTCATGTCCTGAACTTACATTGATTTTGGCTTTTTGAATTTTAGTCGCCCTTCGCGTCCTGAATTTTCAGCGCTTTTTGCATCCTGAATTTACGTTGTTTCTTGAGTGCTGAATTTTTGTCGCTTTTTGCATGCTGAATTTTCATGGCTTTTATAGTACTGAAAATTAGGTGCATTTCACGTCCTGAACTTTAGTTGCTTTTAGTGTCTTGAATTTTCATCGCATTTCCCATCCTGAATTTTCGTCACTTTTTGCATCCTGAAGGTTCGTCACTTTTCACGTGCTGAATTTTCATCACTTTTCGCATGCTGAATTTTCGTCACATTTTGCATGGTGAATATCTGTCGCTTTTTCCATGCTGAATTTTCGTTGCTTTTCGTGTGCTAAAATTTCATCGCTTTTCACATTCTGAAATGTTGTCATTTTTGCGTGCGAATTTTCATCGCTTTTCGCGTCCTGAAGATTCGTCACTTTTCACGTGCTGAATTTTCATCGCTTTTCGCAGGCTACATTTTGGTGCATTTAATTTGCTGATTTTTCGACGCTTTTCGCATGCGGTTTTGTTGCTTTTCGAGTGCTGGAATTTTTTGTCACTTTTGAGCGTGCTGAATTTTCCGTTTTATTTTTGTTATCCTGGTTCCAGCTTTTGCTAGCTGAAATTTTCATCGGATCGCATGCTGATTTTTTGTAGCTTTTCGCATACTGAATTTTCGTCGCTTTTCATGTGTAGAAATTTAGTCGTTTTTCACGTTGTGAAATTTCGTCACTTTTTGCGTGCTGAATTTTCGTCGCTTTTAGCATCCTGAAGGTTGGTCACTTTTCACGTGCTGAATTTTCATCGTTTTTGTCATGCTAAATTTTCGTTGCTTTTCACATTCTGAAGGTTTGTTGATTTTCGCGTCTTGAATTGTCGTCACTTTTCGCATGTTGAATTTTAGTTGATTTTAGCATCCTGAAGGTTCCCATCTTTTTGTGTGCTGAATTTTTGTTGCTTTTCGAACGCTGAATGTTGTCGCTTTTCATGTCCTAAAATGTTGTCACTTTTCTCATCCTGAAATTTCATTGCTTTCTGTGTCCTGAGGTTTCGTCCCGTTTCGCGTCCACAAGGTTTGTTGGTTTGCTGTGCTGAATTTTCGTCGCTTTTTGCATGCTGAATTTCCGTCGCTTTTTGTGTGCTGAAATTTCGTCGTTTTCGCATGCCGAATTTTTGCCATGTGCAGATTTTGCGTGCACATTTTGCGCGCAGATTTTTCATCACTTTTCTCGTTCTGAACGTTTGTTGCTTTCGCCTGCTGAATTTTCATCACTTTTTGCGTCCAGAATTTACGTCTGTTTTCGAGTGCTGAATTTTTATCGCTTTTCGTGTGCTGAAGTAATTTTTTCCATGCTGAATTTTTGTCGCTTTTATAGTACTGAAAATTAGTTTCATTTCACGTCCTGAACTTTCGTCGCTTTTAACGTCCTGAAGGTTCGTCACTTTTCTCGTGCTGAATTTTCATCGCTTGTCGCATGCTAATCTTTCATCGCTTTTCACATTCTGGTTTGATGCTTTTCGCGTGCTGAATTTTCATCACTTTTAGTGTGCTGAATTTTCGTCGCTTTTCGCGTCCTGAAGGTTTGTCACATTTAATGTGTTGAATTATCATAGCTTTTCGAATGCTGAATTTTTGTCACTTTTCACATTCTGGTTTGTTGATTTTCCCATCCTGAATTTTCGTCACTTTTTGCGTGTTGAATTTTCATTGATTTTAGCGTCCTGAAGGTTGCATCCTTTTGCGTGCTGAATTTTCATTGCTTTTCGCATGCTGAATTTTGTCGCATTTCATGTCCTGAAGTGATGAAAATTCAGCACGTGAAAAGTGACGAACCTTCAGGACGCGAAAAGCGATGAAAATTCATCGCTTTTCGCAGGGCTGAATTTTAATGCTTTTGCATTTTAAAATTTTGTCACTTAATGTCTCTTGACATTTTCTGTGTCCGGAGGGTCTCGTCGCATTTTGATTGATGAAGTTTTTTTTGTCCGCATTCATGTGTATATTTCGGTCGTATTTTGGGTGGCTGTATTTTCATCGCTTTTTTCGCGTCTGAGGTTCATTTTGTGCTGATTTTCATCGCTTTTCGATGCTGTATGTTCGTCACTTTTTCACATGCTGAGTGTTTGTTTGATTTTTGCGGTGCATGATTTTTTGTACGTTTCCATGCGGATTTTTTGTCGCTTTTCTCTTCCTGATGGATTTGTTGCTTTACGTGTGCTGAATTTCGTCACTTTTTGCCATCCTGAATTTACGTCGCTTTTCGAGTGCTGAATTTTTTGTTTCGCTTTTAGAGTGATGATTTGTAGATGCTGCATTTTCGTCATTTTATAGTTACTGATAAATTAGTTGATTTCACGTCCTGAACCTTACGTGCTTTTAGCGCGTGAATTTACATCGCATTTCCCATCCTGAACTTCCGTCGCTTTTTGCTTCCTGAAGGTTCATCACTTTTCACATGCTGAATTTTCATCGCTTTTCGCATGCTGAATTTTGTCGCATTTCACGTGGTGCGTTTATGTTGCTTTAGCTGCTGAATTTTCGTGTTGGTTTTGGTGTGCTATAGTTTGTCGTTTTTTCACGTTTGAAATTATGTCGTTTTTTGCGTGCTGAATTTTCGTCGCTTTTCGTGTCCTGAAGGTTCGTCACTTTTCACATTCTGGTTTGTTGCTTTTCACGTGCTGAATTTTCATCACTTTTAGCGTGCTGAATTTTCATTCATTTTAGCGTCCTGAAGGTTCCCAGCTATTCGCGAGCTGAATTTTCATCGCTTATCGCATGCTGAATTTTTGTAGCTTTGCGCATGCTGAATTTTCGTCACTTTTTGCGTGCTGAATTTTCATCGCTTTTCACGTCATGAAAATTAGTTGCATTTCACATCCTGAATTTTTGCCGCTTTCTGTGTCTGGATGTTGTGTTGGCTTTTCGCGTGCTGAATTTTCGTCGCTTTTCACGTGCTGAATTTTTGTAGCTTTTAGAGTGCTGAATTTCATTTGCATTCTGTGTGCTGAAATTTCGTCGCTCTTCACATTCTGAAATTTCGTCGCTCTTCACGTTCTGAAATTTCGTCGCATTTCGCGTGCTGTTTTTTTGTCGCTTTGCATGTGCTGAATTTTCATTGGCTTTCATGTGCTGAAATTTCGTTGCTTTTCACGTCCTGAAATGATGACGCATTTTGTGTCCTGAAATTTTGTCGCATTATGCATCCTGTATTTTTTGTTGCTTTTCACGTGCTGAAGTTTCATCACTTTTCACAGCAGAATTTTCGTCGCTTTTCATGTGCTGAAATGTTATTGCTTTTCTCATCCTGAAATTGCGTTACTCTATGCATCCTAAATTTATGCGTCCTGAAATATCGTCGCATCCTGATATTTTGTGGGCTGAATTTTAGTCACATTTTGTGTACTGAAATTTCGTCACTTTTCGCATTCTGAAATATCCTCGCTTTATGCATCCAGTAATTTTGTCGCTTTATGCATCCTGTAATTTCGGCGCTTTTCACATCCTGAACATATCGCTTTTGGCTTTTTGAAAAGTTGTGCTCTTCCTTAATTTTCATCGCTTTTCCCATGCTGAATTTTAGTCGCTTTTCTTATGATGAAGTTTGGTCGCTTTTCACGTGCTGAAGATTCGTCACTTTTTGCATGCTAAATGTTCATCGCTTTTCACGTGCTGAACTTTCTTCACTTTTCATGTGGTGAATAGTTGCCGATTTTAATATGCTGAATTTTCGTCGAATTTCTGCGTCCTGAATTTACATCACTATTGACGTTATGAATTTTTAATTGCCTTTTTTCGTCCTGAATGTTCATCACTTTCAATGTGCTGAATTTTTGTCGCTTTTCGCGTCCTGGTTCTGCACTTTTCGCATACTGAATTTTCATCACTTTTCACGTGGTGCATTTTTATCGCTTTTCGCGTGCTGAAATTTTGTCACTTTTCATGAGCTGAATTTTCGTTGTTTATCTTGTGCTCCTTTACGTCGTTTTTGTCGTCCTGAATTTTCGTTGTTTTTCGCTTCCTGAATTTACGTAGATTTTGTAGTTTTTAATTTTTGTTGCCTTTTGCATCCTGAATTATCGTCACTTTCAGTGTGCTGAATTTTCGTCGCATACTGCATTCTGAATTTTCGTCACTTTTTGTGTACTGAAATATTGTCACTTTTCCATGCTGAATTTTCATTGCTCTTTTGTTGCTGAATTTTCATCGCCTTCATTTCCTAAAATGCTCACTTTATTGCGCCGAAATTCTTATCGCATTTCATGTCCTGAATTATGTCGCTTTTTTTCGCATGCTGAATTTTCGCGTGCTTTTGTATGCTGAAATTTGTCAGCTTCACTTCTGAAATGTTGTCGCTTTAAGGCATCATGGAATTTTGTCACTTCATTGCATCCGGTAATTCCTCGCTTTAAGCATCCTGTCATATCCATCGCTTTTCATGTCCTGAACTTAACATTGATTTTTTGGCTTTGAATTATATGTCGGTGGGGGCTCCGCTACTTCGGCGTCCTTGAATTTTCAGCGCTTTATTCGAATGCTGAATTTGGTCTCTTTGCACGTGCTGAAGTTCGTCACTTTTTACGTGCGAAATGTTACATTGCTTTTCACGTGCTGAACTTTCTTCCCCACTTTCACGTTGAGATTTTTCATCTCTTTCATGTGCTGAATTTTTCGGTCGCATATTCTCGCATGATTCTATGTCGCTTTGGAGGCCATTGAAAGTGTGTCACCTTTCACGTCCTGAATTTTCATCACTTGTCATGAGCTGAACTTTCGTCACTTTTCGCGTGCTGAATTTCCATCACTTTTTGCATGTTGAAGTTTTGTTGCTATTCACATGCTGAATTTTCGTCACTTTTCACGTGCTGAATTTTCGTTGTTTTTCATGCGTTGAAATGACATCACTTTTCATGACTTGAATTTTTGTTGATTTTTTCATCCTGAATTTTCGTCACCTTTTGCGTCATGAATTTACATCGCTTTTGAAGTTTTTTTTTTTAGATCTTGCCTTTTCCATCCTGATTTTTAATCACTTTTCACGGGCCTGAGAATTTTTTCATCACTTTTGCGTGCTGAATTTTCGTCGTTTATTTGTGTCCTGTTTCATCGCTTTTTCACATACTGAATATTTGTCGCTTTTTCACGTGCTAAGAATTTTCAACGGCTTCTTCACATGCTGAGGAAGTTATTTGTCGCTCTTACTTCACGTGCTGAATTTTCGTCGCTGTACACTATGCGGATTTTTCGTCACTTTTCATGTGCTAAATTTTACTCGCTTTTCACGTGCTGACTTATTCATCGCTTTTTTTCGTGATGATTTTTGTTCACCTTTTGGGTCGTGAATTTTCCGGCACTCCATCACTAGTTTTCGTCGTTTTTCACGTGTTGAATTTTTCATCACTTTCACGTCTTGAAGGTCGTCACTTTTTTCGCCTGCCAAAATGCGCTTATTGCTCCTGACTTTTGTCGCTTTTTTGCATCCTTTGAAACAAAATTTTCGTCACTTTACGACAACCTGAATGTTTTCGTCTCTTTTCGTGTGTTTGAATTTTTGTCGCTTTTCTTGTGCTGAACTTTCGTTTCATTTTCTAGATGTCTGAACTTTTGTCGCCTTTTTGCATACTGAAATGTTGTCGCGTTATAGTCCTGAAATTTCGTCGTCACTTTTTGTTTCCTGAATTTACATTCTTTTGGCGTTTTAATTTTCTCATAACCTTGTGCGTCCTGAAATTTTATCACTGTTCATGTACGGAATTTTCGTTGCATTCATTGCATTCACAGCCTGAATGTTAGTCAGTTTTTTTTTTTGGACGTTTCACGGCAAGAATTTTCATCGCTTTTCGTGTCTACAATTTTCCTCCATTTTAGCGTCCTGAATTTTTGTACCTCTTCGAATCCTGAATTGTTATACCTTTCTGCATACTGAATTTTCATCCCTTTCTGCATCCTGAATATTCATCCCATTTTGCGTCCTAAATATTTGTTGCGTTTCACGTCCTGACATTTTGTAGCTTTTTGCGCGCTGAATTTTCATCACTATTCGCATGCTGAAATTTCGTCACTTTTCACGTACTGAACTTTCATTGCTTTTCGCATCCTGAAGGTTCGTCGCTTTTCAAGTGCTGAATTTTCGTCGCTTTGCATAGCTGAATTTTCGTCGCCGACTTTTTGTCACTTTTCACATGCTTCATTTTTTGCGTCCTGACGGTTTGTCACTTTTCGCATGCTGAATTGTCGCCACATTTTGCATGCTGAATTTTTGTTGCCTTTCGTGTGCTGAAGTTTTGTTGCATTTCACGTGCTGAATATTCGTTCCTTTAAGCGTCCTGAAGGTTCCTTGCTTTTTGTGTGATGAATTTTCGTCGCTTTTCATGTGTAGAATTTCCGTTACTTTTCGCGTCCTGAAGGTTCATCACTTTTTATGTGCTGAAATTTTGCCGCTTTTCCCATCCTGAAGATTCGTCCCTTTACCTGTGCCAAAATTTTGTCGTTTTTGTGTCCTGAAATGTTGTCGCTTTATGCCTCCTGTACTTTTGTCGCTTTACGCATCCTGAATTTGCATCGCTTTTGGCGTTTTGAATTTTTGTCACCTTTTTGGTCCTGAATCTTCGGCACTTCATCAGCAGTGTTTTCGTCATTTGTCACATGTTGAATATTCATCACTTTTCACATCTTGAAGGTTCGTCGCTTTTCGCCTGCCAAAATTTTGTCGCTTATTGTGTCCTGAATTTTGGTCGCTTTGTTGCATCCTGAATTGTCGTCACTTTTTGCAACCTGAATGTTCGTCTCTTTTCGTGTATTGCATTTTTGTCGCATTTCATGTGCTGAATTTTAGTTGCTTATCACGTCCTGAAGGTTCATCACTTTTCGCGTGCTGAAATTTTGTCGCTTTTTGCGTCCTGAGTTTTCATCACTTTTCGCATCCTGAATGTTCGTCACTTTTCATGTGCTGAATTTTCGCTGCTTTTTTTGTGCTGAATTTTCGTCGCATTTCGTGTGCTGAAATTTCGTCGCCTTTTCCATACTGAAATTTTGTCGCTTTATGAGTCCTGAAATTTCGTCACTTTTTGTTTCCTGAATTTACGTTGCTTTTGGCGTTTTGAATTTTCTTCACCTTTTGCGTCCTGAATTTTTATCACTTTTCATGTACTGAATTTTCGTTGCATTTCACGTGCTAAATTTTAGTCATTTTCCACATCCTGAATGTTTGTCATGTTTCACGTGCTGAATTTTCATCGCTTTTCGTGTCTACAATTTTCCTCCATTTTAGCGTCCTGAATTTTTGTACCTCTTCGAATCCTGAATTGTCATACCTTTCTGCAAACGGAATTTTCATCCCTTTCTGCGTCCTGAATTTTCATCCCATTTTGCATCCTAAATATTTGTCGCGTTTCACGTCCTGAATTTTTGTAGCTTTTCGCGCCCTGAATTTTCATCACTATTCGCATGCTGAAATTTCGTCACTTTTCACGTACTGAACTTTCATTGGTTTGCGCATCCTGAAGGTTCGTCGCTTTTCGAGTGCTGAATTTTCGTCGCTTTACGCGTACCGAAATTTAATCGCTTATTGTACGCTGAATTGGCGTCGCTTTTTGCATGCTGAAATTTCGTCGCTTTCCACATCCTGAAATTTTGTCGCTTTATGCGTCCTGAAGTTTCATCGCATTTTGCATCCTGAATTTATGTCGCATTCCGTGTGCTGCATCTTTTTCACTTTCCGCATGCTGAATTTTCATCGCATTGCGCATGCTGAATTTTTGTCACTTTTCACGTGCTTCATTTTTTGCGTCCTGAAGGTTTGTCGCTTTTCGCATGCTGAATTTTCGTCACATTTTCCTGGTAATTTCCGTTACTTTTCGCGTCCTGAAGGTTCATCACTTTTTATGTGCTGAAATTTTGCCGCTGTTCACGTCCTGAAGGATCGTACCTTTTTGTGTGGCAAAATGTTGTTGCTTTTTGTGTCCTGAAATGTTGTTGCTTTATGCCTCCTGAACTTTTGTCGCTTCCTGAATTTGCGTTGCTTTTGGCGTTTTGAATTTTTGTCACCTTTTGGGTCCTGAATCTTCGGCACTTCATCAGCTGAGTTTTCGTCGTTTTTCACGTGTTGAATTTTCATCACTTCTCACGTCTTGAAGGTTCGTCGCTTTTCGCCTGCCAAAATTTTGTCGCTTATTGCGTCCTGAATTTTGGTCATTTTATGCATCCTGAACTTTCATCATTTTTCGCAACCTGATGTTTCGTTCTCTTTCCATGTGTTGAATTTTTGTCCGCATTTCATGTGCTGAATGTTTAGTTGCTTAATCAAGTCTTGATGGTTTATCACTTTTTTGTGCTGAAATTTTTGTCGCTTTTCTGCGACCTGATTTTCCGTCACTTTTCGCAATCCTGATTGTTCGTCCACTTTTGTGCTGAATTTTCGCTCGCTTTTCACGTGCGAATTTTCGTCGCAATACGTGTGATGGAAATTTCGCGCTTTTGCATTACTGAATGTTGGGTTGCGTTTTTTTAGTCCTGAAATGTCGTCAATTTTTGTTTCCTGAATTTACGTTGCTTTTGGCGTTTTGAATTTTCTTCACCTTTTGCGTCCTGAATTTTTATCTCTTTTCGTGTACTGTATTTTCGTTGCATTTCACGTGCTAAATTTTAGTCATATTCCACATCCTGAATGTTTGTCACGTTTCATGTGCTGAATTTTCATCGCTTCTCATGTCTAAAATTTCCCTCCATTTTAGCGTCCTGAATTTTTGTACCTCTTTGAATCCTGAATTGTCATACCTTTTTGCGTACTGAATTTTCATCCCTTTCTGCGTCCTGAATTTTCATTCCATTTTGCGTCCTAAATATGTGTCGCGTTTCACGTCCTGAATTTTTGTAGCTTTTCGCGCCCTGAATTTTCGTCACTATTCGCATGCTGAAATTTCTTCACTTTTCACGTACTGAACTTTCATTGCTTTTTGCATCCTGAAGGTTTGTCGCTCTTCGAGTGCTGAATTTTCGTCGCTTTACGCGTACTGAATTTTATTCGCTTTTTGTAGGCTGAATTGGCGTCGCTTTTCGCATGCTGAAATGTTGTCGCTTTATGCGTCCTGAGGTTTCATCGCATTTCGCATCCTGAATTGATGTCATATTTTGTGTGCTGAATCTTTGTCACTTTCCACGTGCTGAATTTTCGTCGCTTTGCGCATGCTGAATTTTCATCGCTTTGCGCATGCTAAATTTTTGTCGCTTTTCACGTACTTCATTTTCATCACTTTTCGCGTCCTGAAGGTTTGTCGCTTTTCGCATGCTGAATTTTCGTCACATTTTGCGTGCTGAATTTTTGTCGCCTTTCATGTGCTGACGTATTGTCGCACTTCACGTGCGGAATTTTCGTTGCATTTAGCGTCCTGAAGGTTCCTTGCTTTTTGCGTGATGATTTTCATTGCTTTTTGTGTGCTGAACTTTCGTCGCTTTTCATGTGTAGAATTTCCGTTACTTTTTGCGTCCTGAAGTTTCATCACTTTTTATGTGCTGAAATTTTGTTGCTTTTCACGTGCTGAAGGCTCGTCACTTTTCGTGTACCAAATGTTTTTCGCTTTTCGTGTCCTGAAATGTTGTCGTTTTTCGCATCCTGAATTTTCATCACTTTTCGCAACCTGCATGTTCGTCTCTTTTTGTGTGTTGAATTTTCGTCGCATTTCATGTGCTGAATTTTAGTTGCTTTTCGCGTCCTGAAGGTTCATCACTTTTCGTGTGCTGAAATTTTGTCGCTTTTTACGTACTGAAATTTTGTCGTTTTATGAGTCCTGAAATTTCATCACTTTTCGTGTCCTTAATTTTCGTCTGTTTTCTCGTCCTGAATTTTCTTCGCTTTTTGCATCCTGAATTTATGTCGCTTTTGACGTTTTGCGTTTTTCATTGCCTTTTGCGTCCTGAATTTTTATCACTTTTCACATGCTGAATTTTCGTCGCTTTTCATGCGTTGAAATGTCATAACTTTTCACGTCCTAAATTTTCGTCGCTTTTCATGTGCTGAATATTCTTTGCTCTTCGCGTGCTGAATTTTTGTCATTTTTCATGTGCTGAATTTTCGTCCCTGTACACATGCGGATTTTTCGTTGCTTTTCACGTGCTGAATATTCTTTGATTTTCACGTACTGAATTTTCATGGCTTGTCATGTGCTGAATTTTCATCGCTTTTCAAGTGCTGCCTTTTTGTCGCATTTTCCGTCCTGAATTTTATTTGTTTTTCGCGTACCCTAAATTTCGGCATTTTGAATTTACGTCGCCTTTCACGTCCTGAATTTTCATCACTTTTCATGCTGAATTTTTGTCACTTTTTGCGTGCTGACCTTTCGTCGCTTTTTGCGTCCTGGAGGTTCGTTGCTTTTCGAGTGCTGAATTTTCTTTGCTTTCCACGTACTGAATTTTCGTCGCTTTTTGCATGCTGAATTTTCGTTGTTTTTCACATGCTGAATTTTCGTCGCTTTTCACGTGCTGAATTTAGAGCTTTTGACGTTTGATTTTTAATTGGCCTTTTGCTTCCTGAGTTTTTATCACTTTTCACGATGCCTTTTCAATGCATCACTTTTCACTTACTGAATTTTCTCGAATCTGACGCACTGAATTTTCCTTTTATATTAAACACACTTTGCCTGTCGTTTTTCGTCCTGAATTTTCGTTTGCTTTTGGTGTCCTGAATTGACTTTTTTGGAGATTTTACAAGTCATCATTTTTCAGCTTTTCACTGGAAATTTTCGGTCTTTTCACGTACTGAATTTTCGGTTTTAATTGCAGTTTTATTTTTCAATTGCACGAATGTAGTGCTGAATGTAATGTGCATGGCTGAATTTTCGTCGCTGTACACATGCGGATTTGTTGTCGCTTTTCACGTGCTGGAATTTCATGGCTTTTTATGTGCTGAATTTTCATTGCTTGTCATGTGCTGAATTTTCGTTGCCTTTCATGTGCTGCCTTTTCGTCACTTTTCTCGTCCTGAATTTTCGTCGCTTTTGGTGTCCTGAATTTGACGTCGTTTTTGGAGATTTTAATTTTTGTCGCTTTTTGCATCCTGAATTTTTGTCGTATTTTGCACGCTCAATTTTCGTGGCTTTTCTTGTGCTGAAATATTGTCGCTTTTCGCGTTCTTAAATGTTGTCGCTTTATGCGTCCTGTAATTTTGTTGCTTTTCTCCTCCTGAATTTACGTTGCTTTTGCGGTTTTTAATTTTTGTTGCCTTTCGCATCCTGATTTTTTGTCACGTTTCATGTGCTGAATTTTCGTTGCTTTTCGCATGCTGAATTTTTGTCGCATTTCGCATCCTGAAAATGTGTTTTTTCGTCTGCAGAATTCCGTTGCTTTTTATGTTCTGAAATGTTGTTGCTTTCCTTGTCTGAAATTTTGTTGCTTCATACGTCATAAACTTTTGTCGCTTTTCGCATCCTGAATTTATGTTGCTTTTGGCGTTTTGAATTTGTGTCGCGTTTCGCATACTGAATTTTCATCTTTTCGCGTGCTGAATTTTCATTGCTTTCCATGTGCTGAAACGTTGTCGCTTTTCGCATCCTGAAGTTTCATCGCTTATCTTATCTTGTCATTTTTCGTGTGCTGAAATTTAGGCGTTTTTCACGTTCTGAAATTTAATCATTGTAAACGTCCTGTAATTTTGTCACTGTCCGCCTCCTGAATTTATGTCGCTTTTGATGTTTTTAATTTTCGTCCCCTTTCACGTCCAGAATTTTCGTCACATTCCATTTGCTGAATTTACGTCGCTTTTGGTGTGCTGAATTTTCGTCGCTTTTCACCTGCTCACTTTTCATCACTTTTCGCATGATGAGTATTCGTTGCTTTTTGTGTGCTGAAATTTTGCTGCTTTTCGTGTGCTAAAATTTCGTCGCTTTTCACTTCCTGAATTTTCGTGTAGTTTACCTTGCTGAATTTTCATCGATTTTTGCATGCTGAATTTTCATCACTTTTCTGATTTAAAATAGACTGTATGTGTGCTGACATTTTGCCAGTTTTCATGTGCCAAATTTTCGTTGTATTTCTCATCCTGAATTTTCGTCGATTTTCGCATGCTGAATTTTCGTCGCTTTTCACGTCCTAAATTTTCATCGCTTTTGGTGTTTTTAATTTTCATCGCCTTTCACGTCCTGGATTTTCATCACTTCATGTGCTGAAATATTGTCGCTTTTGCGTTGTGAAATTTAGTCGCATTTTGCATCCTGTAATTTTGTCACTTTCTGCATCTTGAATTTAGGTCGCTTTTGGTGTGCTAAATTTACGTCACTTTTCACCTGCTCACTTTTCATCACTTTTCGCATGCTGAGTATCCGTTCCTTTTTGTGTGGTGAAATTTCGGTGCTTTTCGTGTGCTGAAATTGCGTCACATTTCACATCCTGAAATTTTGTCGCTTATCGCGTCCTGAAAATTTTGATTGGGTTTCCCTTGCTGAATTTTTATCGATTGTTGCATGCTGAATTTTCATCACTTTTCACATTTTAAAAAGAGTTTATCTGTGCTGTAATTTTGGCAGTTTTCATGTGCCAAATTTTCATCACTTTTCGCATCCTGGAAGTTGGTTGTATTTCACAGACTGAATTTTTGTTGCTTTCTGTGTCCCGAGGTTTCGACACGTTTTGCGTCTTGTATTTTTGTCACATTTCCCGTGCGGAATTTTCGTCGCTTTTCACGTCCTGGTTTGTTGCTTTTCGCGCGCTGAATTTTCGTCACTTTTCACGTCCTGAATTTTCGTCGCTTTTCGAGTGCTGAATTTTCGTCACTTTTAGCGCGCTGAATTTTGTAGCTTTTTGCTTGCTGAATTTTCGTTGATTTTAGTGTCCTGAAGGTTCGCATTATTTTGCGTCCTGAAATTCCGTTGCTTTTCACATTCTGAAATGTTGTCACTTTTCGCGTGCTGAATTTTTGTCGCTTTTCCCATCCTGAAATTTTGTCGCTTTTATCGTCCTGAAATTTTGTCACATTCTGTGTCCTGAGGATTTATAAACCATATAGCCATATAACAATTACAACACGGAAACAGGCCCTCTCGGCCCTTCCAGTCCGTGCCGACCATTTTTTTCCCCCTAGTCCTGAATGTATGTCGCCTTTTTGTGCTGAATTTTTGTCGCCTTTAGCATACTGAATTTCCATCGCTTCTTGTGTGCTGAAATTTAGTCGCTTTTCACATGTTGAATTTTTTTCACGTTTTGCGTGCGGATTTTTAGTCGCTTTTCTCATCCTGAATTTAGGTCGCTTTTCGAGTGATGAATTTTTGTCGCTTTTCGCGTGCTGAATTGTAGTTTCTTGAATCCTGAATTTTCATTGCTTTTCGTGTGCTGAAATTTCATCGATTCTCCCGTTCTGAAATTTCTTCGTATTTCCCATGCTGAATTATCGTTGTTTTTTGTGCCCTGAAAATCAGTTGCATTTCACTTCCTGAACTTTCGTCGCTTTTAGCATCCTGAATTTTCATCGCTTTTCCCATCATGAATTTTCGTTGATTTTAGCGTCCTGAAGGTATCAATCTTTTTGCGTGCTGAATTTTTGTCACTTTTCCAATGCTGAATTTTCATCGCTTTATATGTTCTTAATTTTCGTCTCTTTTCACATGCTGAATTTTCATTGCTTTTTGTGTCCTGAAAATTAGCTGCATTTCACGTCCTGAATTTTTGCCGCTTTCTGTGTTCTGAGGTTTCGTCGCATTTCGCGTCTTGAATTTTTGTCGCGTTCTCCGTGCGGAATTTTCATCGCTTTTCGCATCCTGAATTTTTGTTGCTTTTCGCATGCTGAATTATCGTCGCTATGTCCTGATATGTTGTCGCTTTATCTATCCGGAGGGTTGATTGCTTTTCACGTCCAGAATTTACATCCCTTTTTGAGTGCTGAATTTACATCACTTTTCGACCTGAATTTTCATCGCTTTTTCAGTGCTGAATTTTCACCTCGTATGGTGTGATGACTTTTCATCACTTTTCATGTTGAGAATTTTCATAACTTTTTGCGTGCTGAATTTTCGTCGCTCTTCCCATCCTGAAAATGAGTTGCATCACTTTTTGCGTGCTGAACTGTCATCGTATTTCGCGTCCTGAAAATTAGATGCATTTCACGTCCTGAATTTTTGTCATGTTTCACGTTCTCAACTTTCGTCGCTTTAAGCGTCCTGAATTTTCATCACTTTTCCCATCCTGATTTATCGTTGCTTTCCCCATCCTGAAGGTTCTTCACTTTTCACGTGCCGAAATTTCGTCGATTTTCATGTCCTGAATTTTCGTCGCTTTTCTCATCCTGAAATGTTGTCGCTTTCTGTGTCCAGAGGTTTCGTCGCGTTTCGCGTTCTGAAGTCACATCGCTTTTCTGTGCTGAATTTTTGTCGCTTTTAGAATGCTGAATTTCCATCGTTTTTTGTGTGCTGAAATTTAGTCGGCTTCACACGCTGAATTTTTTTGTCACATTTCGCGTGCGGATTTTTTGTCGCTTGTCTCGTCTGATTTAGGTTGCTTTTCGAGTGCTGATTTTTTTGTCGCTTTTCACGTGCTGAATTGTAACTTTTTGCACGCTTAAATTTCGTCCCTTTTTCGTGTGCTGAAATTTCGTCACTTTTCACGTTGTGAACTTTTTTTTTACCCCATCCCCCATTTTTCGCATTTCTCGTGCTGAATTTTCATCACTTTGGCATCTTGAAAATTTGTCGCATTTCATGTTCCTGAACTTTCCTTGCTTTTTGGCGTCCTAAATTTTCATCGCTTTTCCCATCCTGAATTTTCGTTGATTTTCGCATCCTGAAGTTACGTCGCTTTTCTGTGCTGAATTTTTGTCGCTTTTCACGTGCTGAATTGTGGCTTGTTGCATGCTAAATTTTCGTCACTTTTCGTCAACAGAAATTTTGTCGCTTTTCACGTTATGAAATTTAATCGCATTTCCCGTGCTGAATTTTCGTCGCTTTTCGCGTCTTGATAATTTCGTCGCTTTTCGCATCCTGAAAATTAGTTGTATTTTAACGTCTGAATTTTTGTCGCTTTCTGTGTCCTGAGGTTTCGTCGCATTTTGCGTCTTGAATTTTTGTCATGTTTCCTGTGTGGAATTTTCGTCGCTTTATCACGTCCTGAAGGTATGTTGCTTTTCGCGTGCTGAATTTTCATCACTTTTCATGTCCTGAATTTACGTCGCTTTTCGAGTGCTGAATTTTCGTCATTTTTCACGTGCTGAATTTTTGTAGCATCTTGCGTGCTGAATTTTTGTCAATTTTTGCGTGCTGAATTTTCATTGATTTTACGAGCATCATTTTGCTTGCTGACGTTTGGTCGCTTCTCACGTTCTGAAATTTCGTCGCTTTTCTTGTGCTGAATTTTCGTCGCTTTTCGCGTCTTGTAAAATAGTTGCATTTCACATCCTGAATTTTCGTCGCTTTTAGAGTCCCGAATATTCATCGCTTTTCCATCCAGTATTTTCATCACATTTCACGTTGTGAAATGTTGTCGCTTTCTCTCCTGAGGTTTCGTCACGTTTCGCATCCTGAAGTTATTTCGCTTTTCTGTGCTGAATTTTTGTTGCTTTTCACGTGCTGAATTGTGGCTTGTTGCATGCTAAATTTTCGTCACTTTTTGTCAGCAGAAATTTTGTCGCTTTTCACGTTATGAAATTTAATCGCATTTCCCGTGCTGAATTTTCGTCGCTTTTCGCGTCTTGATAATTAGCTGCATTTCACGTCCTGAACTTTCCTTGCTTTTAGCATCCTGAATTTTCATCCCTTTTCCCATCCTGATTTTTCGTTGATTTTAGCGTCCTGAAGGTTCCCAATTTTTCGCGTGCTGAATTTTCGTCGTTTTTCACATGCTAAATTTTTGTAGCTTTTCACATGCTGAAATATCATCGCATTTCATGTTCTGAATTTTCATCACGTTGCGCGTGCCAAATTTTCGTCGCTCTTCGTGTCCTGCAAATTAGTTTCATTTCACGTCCCGAATTTTTGTCGTATTTCATGTCCCGTATTTTCGGCGCTTTTAGCATCCCGAATTTTCATCGCTTTTCTCGTCCTGAAGTTTCATCACTTTTCACATGCTGAAATTTAATCGCTTTTTGCAGGCTGAATTTTCATCGCTTTTTGCATCCTGAAAATTAGCTGCATTTCACAGCCTGAATTTTTGTCACTTTCTGTGTCCTGAGGTTTTGTCATGTTTTGCGTCTTGAATTTTTGTCACATTTCCCGTCCTGAAATTGCATCGCTTTTCACGTCCTGAAATTTTGTCGCTTTCAGTGTCCTGAGGTTTTGTCGCGTTCCGCGTCCTGAATTTACGTCGCTCTTCTGTGCTGAATTTTCGTCGCTTTTAGCATACTGAATTTCCGTCGCTTTCTGTGTGCTGATATTTAGGCACTTTTCATATGCTGAATTTTTGTCACATTTTGCGTGCGGATTTTTCGTCAATTTTCTCGTCCTGAATTTATGTCGCTTTTTGAGTGCTGAATTTTTGTCGCTTTTCACGTTATGAATTTTAATCGCATTTCCCATGCTGAGTTTTCGTCGCTTTTCGCGTCTTAAAAATTAGTTGCATTTCACGTCCTGAACTTTCCTCGCTTTTAGCGTTGTGAATTTCCATTGATTTTAGCGTCCTGAAGGTTACCATCTTTTCGTGTGGCAGAATTTTTGTCGCTTCCGCAGCTGAATTTTTGTACTGATTTTCGCGTGCTGAAATATCGTTGCTTTTCATGTTCTGAATTTTTGTCACTTATCGTGAGCCAAATTTTTGTCGCTCTTTGTGTCCTGCAAATTAGTTGCAATTTCACATCCTGAATTTTTTTGTCATATTTCATGTCCTGAATTATCGGCGTTTTTAGCGTCCCGAAACTTCATCGCTTTTCAAGTCCTGAAGGTTCCTCAGTTTTCACATGCTGCAAATGCATCGCTTTTTGAAGGCTAAATTTTCCTTGCTTTTCGCGTGCTGAATTTTTGTTGCTTTTCATGTTCATAATTTCCGTCACTTTTCTCCGGCTAAATTTTCATTGCTTTTCGCATCCTGAAAATTAGTTGTATTCTAACGTCTGAATTTTTGTCGCTTTCTGTGTCCTGAAGTTTCGTCGCATTTTGCGTCTTGAATTTTTGTCATGTTTCCTGTGTGGAATTTTCGTCGCTTTATCACGTACTGAAGGTATGTTGCTTTTCGCGTGCTGAATTTTCGTCACTTTTCATGTCCGGAATTTACGTCGCTTTTCGAGTGCTGAATTTACGTAATTTTTCACGTGCTGAATATTTGTAGCATCTTGCGTGCTGAATTTTTGTCAATTTTTGCGTGCTGAATTTTCATTGATTTTACGAGCATCATTTTGCGTGCTGACGTTTCGTCGCTTCTCACGTTCTGAAATTTCGTCGCTTTTCTTGTGCTGAATTTTCGTCACTTTTCGCGTCTTGTAAAATAGTTGCATTTCACATCCTGAATTTTCGTCGCTTTTAGAGTCCCGAATATTCATCACTTTTCCATCCTGAATTTTCGTCACATTTCACGTTGTGAAATGTTGTCGCTTTCTCTCCTGAGGTTTCGTCACGTTTCGCATCCTGAAGTTACGTCGCTTTTCTGTGCTGAATTTTTGTCGCTTTTCACGTGCTGAATTGTGGCTTGTTGCATGCTAAATTTTCGTCACTTTTCGTCAACAGAAATTTTGTCGCTTTTCACGTTATGAAATTTAATCGCATTTCCCGTGCTGAATTTTCGTCGCTTTTCGCGTCTTGATAATTTCGTCGCTTTTCGCATCCTGAAAATTAGTTGTATTTTAACGTCTGAATTTTTGTCGCTTTCTGTGTCCTGAGGTTTCGTCGCATTTTGCGTCTTGAATTTTTGTCATGTTTCCTGTGTGGAATTTTCGTCGCTTTATCACGTCCTGAAGGTATGTTGCTTTTCGCGTGCTGAATTTTCATCACTTTTCATGTCCTGAATTTACGTCGCTTTTCGAGTGCTGAATTTTCGTCATTTTTCACGTGCTGAATTTTTGTAGCATCTTGCGTGCTGAATTTTTGTCAATTTTTGCGTGCTGAATTTTCATTGATTTTACGAGCATCATTTTGCTTGCTGACGTTTGGTCGCTTCTCACGTTCTGAAATTTCGTCGCTTTTCTTGTGCTGAATTTTCGTCGCTTTTCGCGTCTTGTAAAATAGTTGCATTTCACATCCTGAATTTTCGTCGCTTTTAGAGTCCCGAATATTCATCGCTTTTCCATCCAGTATTTTCATCAGATTTCACGTTGTGAAATGTTGTCGCTTTCTCTCCTGAGGTTTCGTCACGTTTCGCATCCTGAAGTTATTTCGCTTTTCTGTGCTGAATTTTTGTCGCTTTTCACGTGCTGAATTGTGGCTTGTTGCATGCTAAATTTTCGTCACTTTTTGTCAGCAGAAATTTTGTCGCTTTTCACGTTATGAAATTTAATCGCATTTCCCGGTCTGAATTTCGTAGGCGCTTTTCGCGTCTTGATAATTAGCTGCATTTCACGTCCTGAACTTTCCTTGCTTTTAGCATCCTGAATTTTCATCCCTTTTCCCATCCTGAATTTTCGTTGATTTTAGCGTCCTGAAGGTTCCCAATTTTTCGCGTGCTGAATTTTCGTCGTTTTTCACATGCTAAATTTTTGTAGCTTTTCACATGCTGAAATATCATCGCATTTCATGTTCTGAATTTTCATCACGTTGCGCGTGCCAAATTTTCGTCGCTCTTCGTGTCCTGCAAATTAGTTGCATTTCACATCCTGAATTTTTGACATATTTCATGTCCTGAATTATCGGCGCTTTTAGCATCCCAAAATTTAATCGCTTTTCCCATCCTGAAGTTTCTTCACTTTTCACATGCTGCAATTGCATCGCTTTTTGAAGGCTAAATTTTCTTCGATTTTCGCGTGCTGAATTTTTGCTTTTCATCTTCTGACTTTTCGTCACTTTTCGCGGGGCTGAATTTTCATCAGTTTTTGCATCATGAAAATTAGTTGCATTTCACAGCCTGAATTTTTGTCGCTTTCTGTGTCCTGAGGTTTCATCGCGTTTTGCGTCTTGAATTTTTGTCACATTCCCGTGCTGAATTTTTGTCACTTTTCACATCCTGAATTCACGTCGCTTTTCGCGTGCTGATTTTTGTCACTTTTCACGTGCTGAATTTTCGTCGCTCTTCCCATCCTGAAAATTAGTTGCATCACTTTTTGCGTGCTGAACTGTCATCGTATTTCGCGTCCTGAAAATTAGATGCATTTCACGTCCTGAATTTTTGTCATGTTTCACGTTCTCAACTTTCGTCGCTTTAAGCGTCCTGAATTTTCATCACTTTTCCCATCCTGATTTATCGTTGCTTTCCCCATCCTGAAGGTTCTTCACTTTTCACGTGCCGAAATTTCGTCGATTTTCATGTCCTGAATTTTCGTCGCTTTTCTCATCCTGAAATGTTGTCGCTTTCTGTGTCCAGAGGTTTCGTCGCGTTTCACGTTCTGAAGTCACATCGCTTTTCTGTGCTGAATTTTGTCGCTTTTAGAATGCTGAATTTCCATCGTTTTTTGTGTGCTGAAATTTAGTCGGCTTTCACACGCTGAATTTTTGTCACATTTCGCGTGCGGATTTTTTGTCGCTTGTCTCGTCCTGAATTTAGGTTGCTTTTCGAGTGCTGAATTTTTGTCGCTTTTCACGTGCTGAATTGTAACTTTTTGCACGCTTAAATTTCGTCCCTTTTCGTGTGCTGAAATTTCGTCACTTTTCACGTTGTGAACTTTCTTCGCATTTCTCGTGCTGAATTTTCATCACTTTTGGCATCTTGAAAATTTGTCGCATTTCATGCCTGAACTTTCCTTGCTTTTGGCGTCCTGAATTTTCATCGCTTTTCCCATCCTGAATTTTCGTTGATTTTAGCGTCCTGAAGGTTCCCAACTTTTCGCGTGCTGAATTTTTGTCGCTTTTCGCATGCTGAATTTTTGTAGCTTTTTGCATGCTGACATTTCGTCGCTTTTCATGTTCTGAATTTTCATCACCTATCGCGTGCTGAATTTTCCTCGCTCTTCGTGTCCTGCAAATTAGTTTCATTTCACGTCCCGAATTTTTGTCGTATTTCATGTCCCGTATTTTCGGCGCTTTTAGCATCCCGAATTTTCATCGCTTTTCTCGTCCTGAAGTTTCATCACTTTTCACATGCTGAAATTTCATCGCTTTTTGAAGGCTAAATTTTCATCACTTTTCGCGTGCTGAATTTTTGTTGCTTTTCATGTTCTGAATTTTCGTCACTTTTCTCCGGCTAAATTTTCATCGCTTTTCACATCCTGAAAATTAGTTGTATTCCAACGTCTGAATTTTTGTCACTTTCTGTGTCCTGAGGTTTTGTCATGTTTTGCGTCTTGAATTTTTGTCACGTTTCCCGTCCTGAAATTGCATCGCTTTTCACGTCCTGAAATTTTGTTGCTTTCAGTGTCCTGAGGTTTTGTCGCGTTCCGCGTCCTGAATTTACGTCGCTCTTCTGTGCTGAATTTTCGTCGCTTTTAGCATACTGAATTTCCGTCGCTTTCTGTGTGCTGATATTTAGGCACTTTTCATATGCTGAATTTTTGTCACATTTTGCGTGCGGATTTTTCGTCAATTTTCTCGTCCTGAATTTATGTCGCTTTTTGAGTGCTGAATTTTTGTCGCTATTCACGTTATGAATTTTAATCGCATTTCCCATGCTGAATTTTCGTCACTTTTCGCGTCTTGAAAATTAGTTGCATTTCACGTCCTGAACTTTCCTCGCTTTTAGCGTTGTGAATTTCCATTGATTTTAGCGTCCTGAAGGTTACCATCTTTTCGCGTGCAGAATTTTTGTCGCTTTCCGCATGCTGAATTTTTGTAGCTTTTCGCGTGCTGAAATATCGTTGCTTTTCATGTTCTGAATTTTCGTCACTTATCGTGAGCCAAATTTTTGTCGCTCTTTGTGTCCTGCAAATTAGTTGCATTTCACATCCTGAATTTTTGTCATATTTCATGTCCTGAATTATCGGCGTTTTTAGCATCCCGAAACTTAATCGCTTTTCAAGTCCTGAAGGTTCGTCACTTTTCACATGCTGCAAATGCATCGCTTTTTGAAGGCTAAATTTTCTTTGCTTTTCGCGTGCTGAATTTTTGTTGCTTTTCATGTTCTGAATTTTCGTCACTTTTCTCCGGCTAAATTTTCATCGCTTTTCACATCCTGAAAATTAGTTGTATTCCAACGTCTGCATTTTTGTCGCTTTCTGTGTCCTGAAGTTTCGTCGCATTTTGCGTCTTGAATTTTTGTCGTGTTTCCTGTGTGGAATTTTCGTCGCTTAATCACGTACTGAAGGTATGTTGCTTTTCGCGTGCTGAATTTTCGTCACTTTTCATGTCCGGAATTTACGTCGCTTTTCGAGTGCTGAATTTACGTAATTTTTCACGTGCTGAATATTTGTAGCATCTTGCGTGCTGAATTTTTGTCAATTTTTGCGTGCTGAATTTTCATTGATTTTACGAGCATCATTTTGCGTGCTGACGTTTCGTCGCTTCTCACGTTCTGAAATTTCGTCGCTTTTCTTGTGCTGAATTTTCGTCACTTTTCGCGTCTTGTAAAATAGTTGCATTTCACATCCTGAATTTTCGTCGCTTTTAGAGTCCCGAATATTCATCACTTTTCCATCCTGAATTTTCGTCACATTTCACGTCGTGAAATGTCATCGCTTTCACATTCTGAAATTTCATCGCATTTCCCGTGCTGAATTTTCATCACTTTTGGCGTCTTGAAAATTACTTGCATTTCACCTCCTGAACTTTCCTTGCTTTTAGCGTCCTGAATTTTCATCACTTTTATGAAACCATTTCATGACCATTTGCATTTCACAGCCTGAAATTTTGTCGCTTTCTGTGTCCTGAGGTTTCCTCACATTTTGCGTCTTGAATTTTTGTCACGTTTTGCGTGCGAAATTTTCGTCACTTTTCACATCCTGAATTCACGTCACTTTTCGAGTGCTGATTTTTCGTCACTTTTCGCATGGTGAATTTTTGTACCTTTATGCGTGCTGAATTTTCGTCACTTTTTGCGTGCAGAATTTTCATTGATTTTAGCGTCATGAACGTTCACATCATTTTGCGTGCTGAATTTTCGTCACTTTTCACGTCCTGAAATTTTGTCGCTTTTCGCGTGCTTAATTTTTGTCAATCTTCGCGTCCTGAAAATCAGTTACATTTCATATCCTGATTTTTGTTGTTTTTAGACTCCCAAATATTCTTTGCTTTTCCCATGCTGAATTTTCATCGCTTTTCACGTTATGAAATTTCATCGCATTCCCCGTGCTGAATTTTCGTCGCTTTTTGCGTCTTGAAAATTAGTTGCATTTCATGTCCTGAACTTTCCTCGCTTTTAGCGTACCTTTTTGCGTGCTGAATTTTCGTCGCTTTTCACATTCTGAAAGTTTGTTGCTTTTCGCGTTGTGAATTTTCGTAACTTTGTGTGTGCTGAATTTAAGTCGCTTTTCATGTGCTTTATAAGTCGCTTTATAACCATATAACCATATAACAATTACAGCACGGAAACAGGCCCTCTCGGCCCTTCCAGTCCGTGCCGACCATTTGATTTCCCCTAGTCCCATCTACCTGCACTCAGACCATACCCCTCCATTCCATTCACGTCCATATACCTATCCACTTTACTCTTAAATGTTAAAATAGATCCTGCCTCCACCACTTCTGCTGGAAGCTGATTCCACACAGCCACCACCCTCTGAGTAAAGAAGTTCCCCCTCACGTTACCCCCAAACCTCTGTCCCTTAATTCTCATGTCATGCCATCTTGTTTGAAATTTCCCTACCCTCAATGGGAAAAACGTATCCACGTCAACTCTGTCTATCCCTTTCATCATTTTAAAGACCTCAATCAAGTCCCCCCTTAACCTTCTGCGCTCCAAAGAATAAAGACCTAACTTGTTCAACCTTTCTCTGTAACATAGTTGCTGGAACCCTGCCAACATTCTAGTAAATCTCCTCTGTACTCTCTCTATTTTGTTGACATCCTTCCTATAACTAGGAGACCAAAATTGTACACCATACTCCAGAATTGGTCTTACCAATGCCTTGTACAATTTTAACATTACTTCCCTACTCCTATATTCAATGCTGCTGATTTATAAAGCCCAGCACACCAAAGGCTTTCTTTACCACCCTATCTACATGCGATTCCACCTTCAGGAACTATGCACATTATTCCTAGATCCCTCTCTTCCACACAATTCCTCAAGTCCCTACCATTTACCATGTACGTCCAATTTTGATTTGTCCTGCCAAGATGTAGCACTTCACACTTATCAGCATTAAAACTCCATCTGCCATCTTTCAGCCCACTTTTCCAAATGAGCCCAAATCTCTCTGTAGACTTTGAAAATCTACTTCATTATCCAACAACACCACCTATCTTAGTATCATCTGCATACATACTATATCCAATTTTCCACCCCATCATCCAGATCATTGATGTACATGACAAACAACAGTGGACCCAACAGAGATCCCTGAGGCACCAGCTTCCAACCTGACAAACAGCCATCCACCATTACTCTCTGACATCTCCATTCAGTCACTGTTGAATCCATCTTGCTACTCCACCATTAACACCCAAAGATTGAACCTTCTTAACCAACCTTCCATGGGGAACCTTGACAACAGGCCTTACTGAAATCCATATAGACAAACATCCACTGCTTTACCCTCATCAATTTTCCCTAGTTACCGCTTCAAAAATTTCAAGAAGGTTTGTCAAACATGACCTTCCAGGCAGAAATCCATGTTGAATGTTCCTGATCAGACTCTGTTTATCCAGATGCGTATAGATATTATCTCTGAGTATCCTTTCCATTAATTTGCCCACCACTGACGTCAGACTAATAGGTCTATAATTGCTAGGTTTATTCTTTGAACCCTTTTTAAACAATGGAACAACATGCGCAGTACGCCAATCCTCCGGCACTATTCCCGTTTCTAATGACATTTGAAATATTTCTGTCATAGCTCCTGCTATTTCTACACTAACTTCCCTCAATGTCCTAGGGAATATCCTGTCAGGACCTGGAGACTTATCCACTTTTATATTTTTCAAAAGTGTCAGTACTTCCTCCTCTTTGAATCTCATAGTTTCTGTAGATGGTTTATATGCAACCAATAATATAGTTACCTCACTCCCATTAACCCCGCCCAGTTAACATCAATCATAACGCCTTCCCCTCAGTAGGAAAATGTAGCCGGTGCTTGAAGGTGCATGTAATACCCAGTGTTATCATTAAAAGATGTTGCACACTAGAGACTTCCTGTTCGTCAGCAGATTTACGGTCGAAACCGACCACCAGCCACTGGTGACAATCCTGAACAAGCCGATTCACGCTGCCCCTGCCAGGCTGCAGCGTATGATGCTGCAGCTCCAGCGTTTCGACTTTGACATAATCTACAAGAAGGGCACCGAGATGCACATTGCGGACACCCTGTCGCGAGCCCCGCATACCTCCTGCGCTCGCCACCCCTACGAAACAGAGGACTTGCTCGTACTGGGCGTTAACTTTATTCCCACCAAGCAGCTACAGGTTTTGGCCGAGCACAACCGCTGCCGATCCGGTTTAGCAGCAGCTTGCCTCGATGATTAAAGCAGGGTGGCCAACAAAGCGCTCCCGCCGCGCCATCTGAAACACAGCCTTTCTTCCTGGTCCGCGACGAACTGGTGCTCCAGGATGGTGTTATCGTCATGGGACATAAAGTTGTGGTCCCGTCCTCCCTGTTTTGACTTTTACTTTTGTGCAGCCCACAGCGGACACCCTGGGTCGATGCAACACTCGCCCACGCTCATGCCAATTCTATTGGCCTGGTATGGCCAAATATATCCGAGAACCGAGTTTCTGCTGCCCACTCCACGTGGCAACAGTCTTGCGCCAACACCAGCAGCGACAGCCCCTGCTGCAACAGCCCGCCCCTGCTTTGGCCTGGTCCTCGCTGGCTGCCGACATCATTTCGAGTGGCGGTGGTAACCACTCCTTGTCCTGGTCGACTCGTACTCCCAACTGTTCGAAGTGGATTTGCTGACATCCCTCCCGTCGGAGATGGTTGATCCGCAAGCGCCGGAAACACTTCTCCACTTTTGGGACCCCGGTCAGGCGCAGACTGACAACGGCAGGCATTTACAAGCCGAGAATTCAAAAGCTTTGCCGACAGTGGAACTTCGTGCATTTCACCAGCAGCCCAGAGGTACCCACAGAGCAACGGCCTAGCAGAAGCGGGTGCCGTCCGCAGCGCCAAGCATTCTGATGGAACAGGCGCGACTATCCAATTCTGATTTGTTTTGGATCTCCTGAACCTCAGGAATGTTTCCAGGGATCCGGCCATGGGTTCACCTGCTCAGCGTCTGATGTCCAGTAACAACCAATCCATCCGTCCCGCGATTGCCCAGCGCCAGCGGATGAAAGGCCTCGGGTGCTGGAGCCCGCCTCCGTGCAGAGGCAAATTCAAGAAAACATACAGCCTGGATCGGCGTTCCCACGATCGGTCGTGCAGACCACTTCGATCCTCTGTTGCCCCTGGACAGGTTGTTCGTTGCAGACCGCCAGTGGTCACTACCGTCTGGCCACCGTGGTTGGGGTGGCCCCACTCACCCTCGTTCGGTAGTCTGTCGACTGTGAGGGATTCCATCTACCGAAAAGCCGACAACACCTGCTTGCTGTTAAATGAGCGTCACAGGCCGCAGCCCCCTGGGCCCTATGCCCCATCCACTCACCTATCAGCAGCCGGCTGCCGCCCCGGCTGGTGTTCCCTGCATGCCTCGTCCCCGTCGCGGGCGCCTCGCCTCGTTCCCCTCTGCGCGGGTCCCCTGTTGCCGATCGCGGTTCTCTCCTTCTCTCCTGTTTTCTTCCGCACCCCAATGCCCTTCCCTGGTTCCCTGGCTGCCTTGCGTCCTCCTGCTTCTTCTGCTCTTTCGGGGCGAGGGAGACGTCCGTACGCGCTCGGGCAGGATCAGTACCGCCTGTTCGCTACGGCGATTTTTGTTTAATTCTGCTGGTTTAATTCGGTTGTCGTGACAACAATCTGTTTTTTGATTTCTAAGGGAAGGATGTAGATGTTTTATATGCAACCAATAATATAGTTACCCTCACTCCCATTAACCCCGCCCAGTTAACGACTATCAAATCATAACGGCCTTCACGCTTACCCCCCTCAGTAGGAAAATGTAGACCGGTGCTTGAAGGTGTATGTAATACCCAGTGCTATCATTAAAAAGATGTTGCACACTTAAGAGCTTGTAAAGTTTTTTCATTACAGTTTCCATAGCTAACTCTACCACTTTCCCTTAACTCATCTCGAGTACAATATCCTTCTCCTTGGTAATACCGAAAGAAAAAAAAATAAATTGTTCAATAACTCTCCCCCATCTCTTTTGGCTCTGCAGATAGCTGAGTCTCATTCTCAAGTTGGTGGTACCAATGGCTTTTGTTAATTAATCTATTTAGTTGTTATCAATATAGCTTGAGCATTTACAGAAACTATGCCTTTGGAATTTACTTTCACCTTTTGCCAAAGCACCTCATATCTTCTTTTAGCTTCCTAATTTTCTTTCTTAAGATTCTTTTTACATTCTTTAACTCCTCCAGCACCCCATTTACTCCATGCCTCCTATAATTTATTGTAGTATATCTCTCTTTTTTCGAACAAGTGTCCAATTTCCCCTGAAAACCTATGGCTCTTTCCCAATTTTTACTATTTTCCTTTCAACCTAACAGGGACATAAGAGATTCTGGTAACTCTTACAATTTCCCCTTTAAATGTCCTCCATTTCCTCTACATCCTTCCCATTGAAACAAAGTGTCGCCAATTCACTACCTTTAAAATCTTACGCATTCCCTCACAAAATGAAGAGTTAGCCTTTCTCCAAGCAAAAATCTCTACCTCGGTCCAGTTCTCTGCCTCTCTCCATAATAATATTGAAACTAATGGTATTGTGATCACTGGTCCCGAAGTGCTCTCTAACGCATAACTCCGTCACCTGACCTGCCTCATTTCCTACAGGAGTCAAGCACTGCCCCTTTCTCTGGTCGATACCTCTATGTACTGCTGCAAAAAACTATCCTGCACACATTTTACAAACTCCAAACCATCCAGCCCAGTTTAGCAGAAATGTGTTTCCCATCTCTTATTTTTGGAAAATTGAAATCTCTCCCACAATCACTACCTTGTGCTTACTACTAATATCTGCTAATCTCCTTACATAATTATGGTGCTCTTCCAATTCACGCTCCCCATTTTGGCGGTCACATAATACAACCCTAAAATGTTGCTACAAACAACCAAAAAAACACCAGGTCCAGTTCCAACTTCTCAGTTCCACCCAAATAGCCTCCCTAGACGAGCCCTCTAATCTATCCTGCCAAAGCACTGCTGTAATATCTTCTCTGAGAAGCAATGCAACACCTCCCCCTCTGGTCCCTCCAATTCTATCATACCTGAAGCAACGAAATCCTGAAATATTTAGTTTCCAATCACAGCCCTCCTGCAACCATGTTTCACTGATTGCCACAACATCATATTTATGCGTCCTGTAGTTTCCTCGTTTTAACAGGCTGAAATTTCATCACTTTTCACGTCATGAAATGTTGTCACTTTCTGTCCTGAGGTTTCGTCACGTTTCGCGTCCTGAATTTACGTCGCTCTTCTGTGCTGAATTTCCGTCGCTTTCAGAATGCTGAATTTCCGTCGCTTTTTGTGTGCTGAAATTTTGTCGCCCTTCACATGCTGAATTTTTGTCAAGTTTCGTGTGCGGATTTTTCTTCGCTTGTCTCGTCCTGAATTTAGGTAGCTTTTCGAGTGCTGAATTTTTGTCGCTTTTCGTGTGCTGAATTGCAGCTTTTTGCATGCTAAATTTTCGTTGCTTTTCGTGTGCTGAAATTTCTTCTCTTTTCACGTTATGAAATTTCATCGCATTCCCCGTTCTGATTTTCATCGCACGCTATTTTCCCCGCATCTTGAAAATAAGTTGCATTTCATGTCCTGAACTTTCCTCGCTTTTAGCGTCCTGAATTTTCATCGCTTTTCCCATCCTGAATTTTCATTGATTTTAGCGTCCTGAAGGTTCCCATCTTTTCGCGTGCTGAATTTTTGTCACTTTTCACATGCTGAATTTTTGTAGCTTTTCGCATGCTGAAGTATTGTCGCTTTTCATGTTCTGAAATTTCGTCACTTTTGCGTGCTGAATTTTCATCTCTCTTTGTGTCCTGCATATTATTTGCATTTCACGTCCTGAATTTTTGTCATATTTCATGTCCTGAATTTTTGGCGCTTTTAGACGTCCCGATATTTCATCGCTTTTTTTCCAGTCCTGAAGGTTCGTCACTTTTCACATGGTGCAATTGCATCACTTTTTGAAGGCTAAATTTTCTTTGCTTTTCGTGTGCTGAATGTTTGTTGCTTTTCATGTTCTGAATTTTCGTCACTTTTTGCGGGCTGAATTTTCATCGCTTTTCGCATCCTGAAAATTAGTTGCATTTCACAGCCTGAATTTTTGTCGTTTTCTGTGCCCTGAGGTTTCATCGCGTTTTGCGTCTTGAATTTTTGTCACGTTTCCCGTGCGGAATTTTCGTCGCTTTTCACGTTCTGAAATTTCGTCCCTATTCGTGTGCTGAATTTTCATCACTTTTCGCGTCCTGAAAATTAGTTGCATTTCATATCCTGAATTTTTGTCGCTTTTTGAGTCCCGAATTTTTGTCGCTTTTCCCATCCTGAATTTTCGTCAATGTTTTTTTCACTTTTCCCATCCCGAATTTTCTTCACTTTATTCGTACTAAAGGTTTGTCACTTCTCATGTGCTGAATTTTCATTGTTTTTCAGGTGCCGAATTTTCGTCGCTTTTCACGTTATGAAATTTCATCGCATTCCCCGTGCTGAATTTTCGTCGCTTTTTGCGTCTTGAAAATTAGTTGCATTTCACGTCCTGAACTTTCCTCGCTTTTAGCGTACCTTTTTGCATGCTGAAGTCGCTTTCACATTCTGAAAGTTTGTTGCTTTTCGTGTAGTGAATTTTTGTCACTTTTTGTGTGCTGAATTAAGGCGCTTTTCGTGTGCTGAAATTTCATTGCTTTTCAAGTTATGAAATTTTGTCTCTATATGCGTCCTGTAGTTTCCTCGCTTTCACAGGCTGAAATTTCATCACTTTTCACGTCGTGAAATGTTGTCGCTTTCTGTCCTGAGATATCATCACGTTTCGCGTCCTGAAGTTACGTCGCTTTTCTGTGCAGAATTTTCCTCGCTTTTAGAATGCTGGATTTCCGTCGCTTTTCGAGTGCTGAATTTTTGTCGCTTTTCACATGCTGAATTGTAGCTTTTTGCATGCTAAATGTTCGTTGCTTTTCATGTGGTGATATTTCGTCAATTTTCGCGTTATGAAATTTCATCACATTCCCCGTGCTGAATTTTTGTCGCTTTTCACGTCTTGAACATTAGTTGCATTTCACGCCCTGAACTTTCCTCGCTTTTAGCGTCCTGAATTTTCATCGCTTTTCCCATCCTGAATTTTAATTGTTTTTTGCGTCCAGAAGGTTCCCATCATTTCGTGTGCTGAATTTTCGTCGCTTTTCGCATGCTGAACTTTTGTAGCTTTTTGCATGCTGAAATTTTGTTGCTTTTCATGTTCTGAATTTTTGTCACTTATCGCATGCTGAATTTTCGCCGCTCTTTGTGTCCTGCAAAATAGTTGAATTATTGTCATATTCCATGTCCTGAATTTTCGGCACTTTTAGCGTCCCGAATTTTCATCACTTTCCCGTCCTGAAAGTTCATCACTTTTCACATACTGTAATTTCATCGCTCTTTGGAGGCTAAATTTCCTTCGCTTTTCGCCTGCTGAATTTT
This sequence comes from Okamejei kenojei, assembly GCA_035221665.1. Taxonomy (NCBI): domain Eukaryota; kingdom Metazoa; phylum Chordata; class Chondrichthyes; order Rajiformes; family Rajidae; genus Okamejei; species Okamejei kenojei. Next base: position 43,272 of record JAVHYY010000748.1, read on the forward strand.
TGTTGCTTTTGATGTTCTGAATTTTCGCCACTTTTCTCGGGCTGAATTTTCATCGCTTTTCACATCCTGAAAATTAGTTGCATTTCACAGCCTGAATTTTTGTCGCTTTCTGTGTCCTGAGGTTTCGTCGCATTTTGTGTCTTGAATTTGTGTCATGTTTCTTGTGTGGAATTTTCGTCACTCTTCAGGTCCTGAAGGTATGTTGCTTTTTGCGTGCTGAATTTTCATCACTTTTCACGTCCTGATTTTACGTCACTTTTCGAGTGCTGAATTTTCGTCACTTTCCACGTGCTGAATTTTTGTAGCATTTAGCGTGCTGAATTTTTGTCAATTTTTGCATGCTGAAGTTTCATTGATTTTAGCGTCCTGAAGTTTGCATCATTTTGCGTGCTGACGTTTCGTCGCATTCTTTTCCTCACGTTCTGAAAATTTTGACGCATTTTCCTTCAAGTCCTTTTGTTTATTATTACGTAAAGTGTTATAGTAGATTCCATTTAATGTTTATGGTAGTTTGGCTGTGAATATACATATATATGTTCATATAATGATTTCAGACGTGGGTCAATCTGATCATAAAATATTTAATAAAATTCCGAGCCAATACCATCTGGTCCCGGTGTTTTACCATTTTTTAATGACCTGATGTACTTAGTTTTCTGTTATCGAGATATCAGCATTCAGTAACTCTATATTTTGGAAATGCAACCCTTTCAGGTTACATTTTTTTATAAATGCTTCTATTCCTATTTTATTTTCTGTGTGTTTTAGCGTGATAAGTTTTTTATAATATTGCATAAATCTTCAATCCATTAATAATCTTTAGGTGTGTTAGCAATCGCATCATGTGTATTAATCCATGATTATTTTTTTTTCAGCTTCCATTTTCCTTAGTTGGGGCAGGCCAATAATTTTTGAGGTTATCACCGAATTCAAACTGTAATTTGTTAGTATGTTGAATAAAGTTAACAACTTGATCTGTATATTTTTTATTGAATTTATATTTCAATTCTGGCAATTTTATTATGAAATTATTATAGCTGGATTTCGCTGCATTCTGTATATCTAATTGTGTAATCTCCTTTTCCAAATCTTTGTTTGATCCTTACGATTCTTTTTATTATACAATGCTTGGGAGGAAATCATGATTTCCCCGAATATGCTTTAAATGTTCCCATAATAAGGAAGCAGGATATTTCCGGTTTATTCGTTTAATTCGCAAAAAAATCTTAATTTGTGCGTGATATAGTTCTCCCTGAGTAATTTTTATTTTTAAAAATTTGTGGGTTAATTCGCCACTTGTCCCTGATTTTTCTATTTTACCATTTATTTTGATCTTACATGTTTAATGTGCATGATCTGAAATAAATATTGTGATATTGGAATTGTAAGTGAGTGAGATAATTTGGATCCACCAACAAATAATCTATTTCTTGATAGTAGGTTTTATGTACTGAACGATTAAAAGGATTATTCTCGTCCGGTAGGTTTTCTATTCGCCAAACAACTTTGATGTTAGTAGTGGTTTCCATAAATATGCATTTAATGTCACTAGAATGTGATTTTATTTTCCTTTGCCTTGTAGATCAGTCCTAATAAGGTCTAGTGTACATTAATATCTCCTCCAATTATTTAATTGAATGTGGTTAATTCTGGGATATTGTTTAAATACGTTCTTGAAAAAACAATGGGCTTTCAAAGTATGGTCCATATACATAACAAAAATCATTTTTGTGTAATTTATTCTCCTATCAACAAAAATGTATCCTTGTCCACCATCTATATCATTTATAGTTGATGTACGTTTAAATAAAATACGTACGATACGAAATAATGTTTGCTAAACGCTCTTGATTTATGCGTAAAAGAAGAATGGTACTTTTTATCTATCCATTTCAGACTTTCAATCTATGTTCAGCATCTTTTTTTAAATGGGATTTTGAATGAAAATTACGTCAGCTTTATTTGCCTTCTAAATGTGCAAAAACTTTTTCCTACTCTTGATCGGTTATTAATAACCTTTAACATTTCCAACACAAAACGTTATATCCCTTCATTCCCATATTCATTTTTGAGTTCTTGCATCTTTTGACTTGGGAGGTCTACAATAAGAGTCTATGGTTTCAGCACGTCCAGTCTCACGACCTAAGCGAACATCGAATAGATGAATTTTTAAGTTCTCGTGAATGTCTCTCACGTTATATCTCATTGAATCCAATGTATAACTCCAATTAATTGAGAAAAACAATAATAGATGATATAAAAGAAGAACAAAGGATAGATTAAGAAGTTAGTATGTGCATAAAGAAGGAAAAACTAACATTAGAAATTGTTGCAATTAGTGCTAAGCCTATAGCATGGACTAAACCATTTACCGACTTCCATCGTTGATGTTAGGTAACTTACCCAAGGCTCCAGGTTTTTGGAAGTATTTTCCTAGTAATATTTTACCGGGGGTATAGCATTAGATAAAAAAAGAAAGGGGGATAAAAAGGTAAAAATAAAGACTTATTCAAATTATAAACAATTAAAGATATAGAAATACATATATTTATAAAATTTTATTTAAAAATCTAATTATTATAACAAAAGAAACAAAGAAAAAGGAAAGAAAATAAATCATCAAACAAAAGTAGGACAAGAAATTAAAATGAACAATTGCTGGTGCAAAAGAAAAATCTCCATGCAATCCATCCCTAAATTTAAACTCTATTCATTCCAATCATAGATAAACATTAGTTTTAGTGATTCGTGATTAGTCTTAATTAGAAAAATGATATTAATAAAGATACCGCGGTGTGTCTATAATATGGTTAGTTCTTTATATTTGTAGTGTAATTTTACTAAATTATTAGTATCCAGGTGAGTGGTTTTCCAATCCACTTCTTTCTCCAATTCCATCAAACATTGTCCAGTTCGGTCCAGTCCATGCGTTGTTTTGTGGAATCTGTGGAGACTTAGGATTCATGTAAAGTTCGTAAAAGTCGTATATTCGAAAGTAGCTGCTTCTCCGTCTGGATCTGGCGAGCAAAGTTCCAGTGCTGCTGCTGGGTTGGAAATAGTTGTTACTTGTTGTGAAAGTAGCTCTTAACAATAGTGGATAATTCAATCTGTATTCAAATTTTGCACTCCTCTATAAGACTTTTTGCCTCATTATGCTTTCCGTTTCCATGAAAACTTCTGCTGGATAATCTCGGTAGATATCTGATCCTTTGTCCTTCGAATTCAGGTTTCTGTTTCTCGAGGATTTTCGCGTTATATCGTCCAAGACGCATAGTCATTTGTAGCTTTTTAATCATTTGGCTTGGAGGGGCGTTTGCTCTTGTCTGACGTCTCTGACTGTGAGCACGGGCTAATAATGCTTTTGTTCAGAGTTAAAACTTGTGCCTGTAGGTTAGCACTAAATTCTCGAGGATCTTCATTTTCTGGACGTCCTTCGGGAATACTGCGATTCTTAGGTTTTGTCTTCTCAGGCGCCTTCTAGCTCAGTATCTTTTCTCAGTTTTTTAGTCAGTAAGTCCGTTAGACGTTCATTTTCTGTAATCAGCTTTGCTGTAGTCACGAGCACTTGTTAATCCGCTCGTTCTTCAAAGGCTTTTGGTTACCGACCGTCTGTTGTTCCAGTACCTTTTCCATAGGGATCAGCCTTTTTTCAAAGGATTTTTGACTTTTCAGTTTATTATCCATCTCCTTTGTCATTTCGTTCATCATTTCTGTAATTTCTTTCTTCAATCATCCGATATTTTCTTGGTCTTATTATTAATATTTGAATTCGTTTCATGTGATGAAATTCTAATTTATGTGATTATTCATCTGGTTTTATTTCTTCCTTAAAACCAGCAATTCACGAGTAATGAAAAGTTTTCAATCTTCACTTTCATTTTTTTTTCCCTGTTCTTTTCGATACTTCTCCTGGGATGAGGCCCTACTGAGTCCGAGGCTTCAGTTAGGCCTTCTGCCGGTCTCTGCCCGGTTGGTCGACTTTTCTGTTTTTCGGTAGGGCTGCGTGTTGTAGACATAACTAGTCGCGCACCTGATGACGTCACTCACAACAATCGGTGCAGAAACGGCAGGCAGCAAGCAGCAGGCAGCAGGTAGGTCCGTTAATCCCCCATTTTGTCCCTTTTTTTCACGGAGCTGGCTGGCGTTATCCTCTAGCCCTCCATAGCGCCACCGGAAGTCTCGTTGTGTGCAGAATTTTCGTCGCTTTTCGCGTCTTGTAAATTAGTTGCATTTCACATCCTGAATTTTCATCGCTTTTAGAGTCCCAATTATTCATCGCTTTTCCATCCTGAATTTTCGTCACATTTCACATCGTGAAATGTTGTCGCTTTCTGTCCTGAGGTTTCGTCACGTTTCGCATCCTGAAGTTACGTTGCTTTTCTGTGCTTTATTTTCATCGCTTTTAGAATGCGGAATTTCCGTCAGTTTTTGTGTGCTGAAATTTATTCACCTTTCACATGCTGAATTTTTGTCATGTGCGGATTTTTCTTCGCTTCTCTCGTCCTGAATTTTTGTCGCTTTTCGAGTGCTGAATTTTTGTCACTTTTCACATGCTGATTTGTAGCTTTTTGCATGCTAAATTTTCGTTGCTTTTCATGTGGTGAAATTTTTTCGCTTTTCACGTTATGAAATTTCATCGCATTCCACGTGCTGAATTTTCATCACTTTTCGCGTCTTGAAAATTAGTTGCATTTCACACCCTGAACTTTCCTTGCTTTTAGCATCTTGAATTTTCATCGCTTTTCCCATCCTGAATTTATGTTGATTTTAGCATCCTGAAGGTTTCCATCATTTTGTGTGCTGAATTTTCATCGCTTTTGCATGCTGAACTTTTGTAGCTTTTTGCATGCTGAAATTTTGTTGCTTTTCATGTTCTGAATTTTCGTCACTTATCGCGTGCTGAATTTTCGCCGCTCTTCGTGTCCTGCAAAATAGTTGCATTTCACGTCCTGAATTATTGTCATATCTCATGTCCTGAATTTTCAGCACTTTTAGCGTCCCGAATTTTCATCACTTTTCCCGTCCTGAAGGTTCGTCACTTTTCACATACTGTAATTTCATCGCTTTTTGAAGGCAAAATTTTCTTTGCTTTTCGCGAGCTGAATTTTTGTTGCTTTTCATGTTCTGAATTTTCGTCACTTCTCTCGGGCTGAAATTTCATCGCTTTTCGCATCCTGAAAATTAGTTGCATTTCACAGCCTGAATTTTTGTCGCTTTCTGTGTCCTGAGGTTTCGTCGCATTTTGCGTCTTGTATTTTTGTCATGTTTCCTGTGTGGAATTTTCGTTGCTTTTCACGTCCTGAAGGTATGTTGCTTACCGCGTGCTGAATTTTCGTCACTTTACATGTCCAGAATTTACGTCGCTTTTCGAGTGCTGCATTTTCGTCACTTTCCACGTGCTGAATTTTTGTAGCATTTTGCGTGCTGAATTTTTGTCAATTTTTGCGTGCTGAATTTTCCTTGATTTTAGCGTCCTGAAGGATTGCATCATTTTGCGTGCTGACGTTTCATCGCTTCTCACGTTCTGAAATGTCGTCGCTTTTCGTGTGCTGAATTTTCCTCGCTTTTCCCGTCTTGTAAATTAGTTGCATTTCACATCCTGAATTTTCGTCGCTTTTAGAGTCCCGAATATTCATCGCTTTTCCATCCTGAATTTTCGTCACATTTCACGTCGTGAAATGTTATCGCTTTCTGTCCTGAGGTTTCATCACGATTCGCTTCCTGAAGTTACGTCCTTTTCTGTGCTGAATTTTTGTCGCTTTTCACGTGTTGAATTGTGGCTTTTTACATGCTAAATTTTCGTCCTTTTCGTCAGGCCGAAATTTTGGTTTCTTTTCACGTTATGAAATTTAATCGCATTTTCCGTGCTGAATTTTCGTCGCTTTTCGCGTCTTGAAAATTAGTTGCATTTCACGCCCTGAAATTTCCTCGCTTTTAGCGTCCTAAATTTTCATCGCTTTTCCCATCCTGAATTTTCGTTGATTTTAGCGTCCTGAAGGTTCCCAACTTTTCGAATGCTGAATTTTTGTAGCTTTTCGCATGCTGAAATTTCGTCGCTTTTCATGTTCTGAATTTTCGTCACTTATAGCGTGCTGAATTTTTGTCGTTCTTCGTGTCCTGCAAATTAGTTGCATTTCACATCCTGAATTTTTGTCATATTTCATGTCCTGAATTTTAGCGTCCCGAATTTTCATTGCTTTTCCCGTCCTGAAGTTTCTTCACTTTTCACATGCTGCAATTGCATCGCTTTTTGAAGACTAAATTTTCTTCGATTTTCGCGTGCTGAATTTTTGTTGCTTTTCATGTTCGGAATATTCGTCACTTTTCGCGGGCTGAATTTTCATCGCTTTTTGCATCCTGAAAATTAGTTGCAATTCACAGCCTGAATTTTTGTCGCTTTCCGTGTCCTGAGGTTTCATCGCGTTTTGTGTCTTGAATTTTTGTCACGTTTCCCGTGCGGAATTTTTGTCGCTTTTCATGTCCTGAAGGTTTGTTGCTTTTTGTGTGCTGAATTTTCGTTACACTTTTCACATCCTGAATTCACGTCGCTTTTTGAGTGCTGATTTGTTGTCACTTTTCACGTGCTGAATTTTCGTCGCTCTTCCCATCCTGAAAATTAGTTGCATCACTTTTTGCGTGCTGAAATGGTCAGCGTATTCGCGTCTATTCGAAAATTAGAAGAATTTCACGTCCATGAATTTTTTGTCATGTTTCATGTCCTCAAATTTTGTCGCGTTTAGTGCCCCGAATTTTCATGGCTTTTCCCATTCTGATTTATCGTTGCTTTTCCCATCCTGAAGCTTTTTCACTTTTCACGTGCTAAAATTTCATCCTTTTTCACGTCCTGAAATTTCGTCGCTTTTCATGTCCTGAAATGTTGTCGCTTTCTGTGTCCAGAGGTTTAGTCGCGTTTCGCGTCCTGAATTTACGTCGCTTTTCTGTGCTGAATTTTTGTCGCTTTTAGAATGCTGAATTTCCGTCGTGTTTTGTGTGCTGAAATTTAGTCGGCTTTCACACGCTGAATTTTTGTCAAGTGCGGATTTTTTGTAGCTTTTTTCGTCCTGAATTTAGGTTGCTTTTCAAGTGCTGAATTTCATCGCTTTTCACGTTCTGAAATTTCATCGCATTTCCCGTGCAAAAAAAAAGTTGCATTTCACGTTCTGAACTTTCCTCGCATTTAGCATGCTGAATTTTTGTAGCTTTCCGCATGCTAAATTTTCGTCTCTTTTCATGTGCTGAAATTTCGTCGCTTTTCACATTCTGAAGGTTTGTTGCTTTTTGCGTGCTGAATTTTCGTCACTTATCGCGTGTTGAATTTTCGTTGATCTTAGCGTCCTGAATGTTCCCATCTTTTCGCGTGCTGAAATTTCATCGCTTTTCTCAGGCTGAATCTTCATCGCTTTTCGTGTGCTGAAATTTTGTCGCCCTTTAACCCCCCCCTTTTTTGCTTGAATAATTTTTCATCACTTTCGCAGGCTGAATTTTAATCGCTTTACATGTGTTAAAATTTTGTCACTTTTCTCGTCCTGACATTTTGTCACTTTCTGTGTCCTGAGGTCTCATTGCATTTTGCGTGCTGAATGTACATTGGTTTTCCTGTGCTACATTTTCATTGCTTTTCACATGCTGAATTTCCGTCCCTTTTTGTCTGCTGAAGTTTTGTCACTTTTCGCATATTGAATATTTGTCGCATTTCATGTGCGGAATTTTCGTTGCTTTTCGCGTCCTGAATGTTTGATGCTTTTCGCGTGTTGAATTTTCATCACTTTCCCGTCCTGAATTTATTCCACTTTTCCAGTGCTGAATTTTTGTCGCTTTTCTCGTGCTGAATCGATATAACTTTTTGCCTGCTGAATTTTTGTTGTTTTCGTGTGCTGAAATTTTGTCGCTTTTCACGTTCTGAAATTTCATCGTTTTTCACGTGCTGGATTTTCGTCACATTTCACCTGCGGAATATTAGTTGATTTTGGCGTCCTGAAGGTTCGCATCATTTTGCATGCTGAATTTTCATCGCTTTTCACAGGCTGAATTTTCATCGCTTTTCGCGTGTTGAACATTCATCGCTTTTCACATCCTGAAATTTTGTCGCTTTCTGTGTCCTCAGGTATCGTTGTGTTTTGCGTCCTGTATTTTCGCTTTCGTGTGCTGAACTTTCGTCGCTTTTCGCATGTTGAATTTTTGTTACATTTCGCGTGCAGAATTGTCGTCGCTTTTCGCGTCCTGAAGGTTTGGTGCTTTTCGCATGCTGAATTTTCATCACTTTTCGCTTCCTGAATTCATGCCGCTTTTCCAGTGCTGAATTTTCGTCACTTTTTGCGTGGTGAATTTATGTCGCTTTTTGAATGCTGAATTTTCATTTTTCCAGTGCTAAAAATTGAATGCTGAATTTTCGTCGCATTTAGCATGTTGAATTTTCATCGCTTTTAACATTCTGAAGGTTTGTTGATTTTCGCGTGCTGAATTTTAGTCACTTTTCGCGTGTTGAAATTTCGTTGATTTTAGCATCCTGAAGGTTCCCATCTTTTTGCTTCCCCCCCAGCGTGACCAGATATTTTTTTCGCTTTCTGTGTCCTGATTTTTCGTCTTGTTTCGCGCTCCACCATTGTTTGTTCCTTTTCTGTGCCTGAATTATTCATTGCTTTTTGACATGCATGAATTTCCATGAATTTTTTGTCGTGCCTGATATGTTGTCGTTTTCGCATGCTGAATATTTGTCACGATTTGCATACCGGATTTTTCTTCACTTTTTCTCATCTTGAAGATTTTGTTGCTTTCGCGTGCTGAATTTTCGCACGTTTTTTGTTTTGCACTCCTGAATATTACAGTCGCTTTTTTCGAGTGATGGATTTTTGCGCTTTTCCGATGCTGAATAGTAGTTTTTTGCGATGTACCCCTGCAACATTACTTCTCTGGCTTTTATAGTACTGCACAAATTAGTTGCAAGTTTCAATGTCCTGAAACTTCGTCCCCCCCGATATTGGCATCCTGAATTTTCACCTGCCACCTTCTCCCATCACACTGAATTTTCTCGCTTTTTGGTTCCTGAAGGTTAGTCACTTTGCACGTGCTGAATTTTCATCGCTTTTCACATGCTGATCGCTTTGTTGCTTTTAACATTCCTGAAGATTTGTTGTTTTTTGCGTGGCCTCGATATATTTCCCGTCACTTTTTGCATGCTGAAATTTTGTCGCTTTTCACGTCCTGACAACTGTTGTCACTATTTGCACATCCTTGATAATTTTGTCGCATTTCTGTGTCCTAGACGCGTTTCGTCGCGTTTTCCATACACCTCCACAAGGTTTGTTGGTTTGCCTGTGCTGATCATTTTCCCGTCGCTTTATTGCACTGTCTGAATATCCGTTCGCTTTTTTGTTGTGCTGGAAATTTCGTCGTTTTCGCATTGCATGAATTTCCTGTCTCATGTTTAGTGTGCTGTTTTTCATCCTCTTTTCTCGTTCTGAAGGCTTTGCTCTGCTTCTTAGCTTTGCCTGGACATTTCAATACTTATTTGCGCTCCAGAATTTACGTCGGGTTTTCGGTCTGCCCCGGAATTTTCGTCGCTTTGCTGTGCCTGAATTGTAATTTTTTACATGCTGATGTTTGGCTCCTCGCCTCTTCTAGCCCCCCCAGTACCTGACAAACATTAGTTGCATTTCCATGTCCTGAACCTTTAGTTCGGCTTTTACGTTCTCATTTCTCCAGGAATTTATGTGGCTTTTTTTTCTTTTTGCCATTTTACAATTTCTTCACTCTAATCGTCGCATGAATTTGCTGGTCTATTTTCGTGTTGCTGAATTCACGTCACCATTTATGTGCTGAAATTTTAGTCGCCTTTTCGAGCGCTCCTGCATTGTTCTGTCCTTTTCACAGTGCTGAATTTATCTTGTCGCTGTTATGCATTGCTGGAATTTTCAATCGCCTCTTCACGTCTGACAATGTTTGTCACTTTACTGCCTTCCTGAAATTTAGTAGCTTTCTCCGTGGTCCTGTAATCTGCTTCCCGCTTTTAGCATCTGAAATTTTGTACATTTTGCCGCAGCTGAATTTTCATGGCTTTTCGACTTGTGACAGGTTGCGTATTCTCTTGTGCGTTGCGTGAGAGACATTTTCGCGTGCTTTCCAATGCTGAATTTTTATCAATTTTCTTGTGCAGAAATTTTGTTGCTTTTTCCGCGTCCTGGAAATTGTGTTGCATATTTTGTGTCGTGAAATTTTGTTACTTAAGGTTCATGTCCATGATATTTTGAAGATTTTTCACGTGCTAACATTTTGTTGCTTTTGCTTCCTTGACTTCTATCCATTTCCTTTATAGCATGTGCTTTGTTGCTTTAACGTCCTGATATAAGTCCATCACTTTTTGTTGTGCTGATTTCTTGTCGCTTTTCTAGTGGATACAATTTTCGTGCCTTCTTCTTGTGCTGGATTTCCCATTGCTTTTCATCCCCTCATGTGATCCTGAACATTATCTGTCAATTTTCAGGCTTCCTGTCTTTCGTCTGCATTTGCAATTTCTTGACATTTTCTTTCGCCCTTCGTGGCCTGTATTTTTTATCAATTTTCACGTGCTGAATTTTGTCGCGTTTCACGTGCGGGAATTTTTCATCAACCTTGTCGCGTCTAAGTCTTCGCAGCCATTTCAAAGCTCGCCCTGATCTTTGCTGCATTTTTTGCATTTGAATTTGCATTGTCCCTCGCGCTCTTTTGAATTTTTATGTCGTTTCACGTCCCCTGAAGAGTTTGTCTCTTTTTGCCTCGTTTGCTGAATTTTGTAGCTTTTCGCCCCCCCCCCGCTGGTCGAATTTCTCGTTGCTTTTCTTGTGCTTGCCATATATATGTTGTTGGTTTTTTCACATTCCAGAATATTAATTGCTTTTCACGCGGCACTGAATTTTTGTCCTGTTCTCGCCCCACCCTCCTGTGGCGGAATTATTCTTGCACGCTGTTCGCGCTCATGATGCGTTTTACGTCACTTTTTCGCATTGACTTGAATCTTCAGTGCTTTTCACCCAGGCGGAAATTGCGGTGCATTTTGCGTCCCTTAAATTTTCATCGCTTTTTGTGTCCTGCCGGGACCTATGAATTTCGGTCACGCCTTGTGTGTTCGTGCTATTAATTATTCTATTGACCTTTCGCATGTGGCTGAAATGTCGTTGGTTTCCATTGGTATCCTGAAGTGCTTGTATCATTTATGTGCGCCTCGCCGATGATATTGGTTCAGCTCTTGTATGCACATCTTGTTATGTTTTCGTTGTCTATTATGTTTCCCCGATACATTTTGGTGGTCGTTGTTTATAGTTCTGAAACTGAAGATCGTACCAGATTGTCTTTAATAAAATCTTAGAACATTTATTAACTCCACAGCATACATAGCCCTGGTGTACGTGTCTGTCACTCAAGCACCAGAGAGCGACTAGGGCGTCCGTGCCAGCGATACAATTTTACCGGACTGATGCGGGGGAGTGGCTTTTTAGCATGGATAACACAGCCAGCATTTAAAGGTAATACACATCAGACATATTACATCCTTACTTCTACCAAAACAAGCATAGCTGTGAGTGGACAGGGCGACCCCAAAACATCGTCTCATAGCGCCTGGGTAAGCTACAGACTCGTAAAGTGACAGGGATACATAATCCATCCGTAATCGCCTTAGCGGACCGTGCCTCCGCCCAGGCTCTGCTCAGGCGACCAGACCGGCAGTCCGCACCTCGCATCTAACTCCTCCCCTCCCCGGACCAGCAACTAAGCCGGGAACGCCGGACTCAAAGGTGGGGGCTTACGGCGCAGGTGGGAATGCGGAGAGACGGAGAGAGAGCATCCCCAGGCGACGAAGACAGCGGCGGGGGTAGGCGAGAGAAAAGGTCGGGAACCGGAGAAAGAAGTTCCGGGGACGACGAAAGGGGCTGAGGCCGGCCCCAGTAGGAGCGAGGGGAGCACAGGGCTGACAGACAGAGGCAGCGGCAGGGGCATACGGAGCGCCAGGGGGAACGGGATGGAAGGCTCGTTCACGAGCCGGAGATGCCGGGCGGGACCAGGCGGTACACTTGCCCGTCGCGAGTTGACATAGGTGGAGTGAGGGGAAACCGGCAGAGCCGACGACCACAGCCAGCTGGCTGTGGCCAGAAGAGGACCCCATCATACGGGACCACCGCCTGACCCTGGAGCCAAGAGGTCAGTAGGACAACGCGCATGGCCTATCGTGGGAAACGCTTCTGGATACGGTGTTATGACAGCAATGCGTTCCCGAGACTTCAGCAGGTTTAAGGACGGACGGGGACAGGGATTGCTGGGAAAACCGGCCCACCTCGGACTGTGCGGCTCCCTCGTCGCTTCGGGCGTGGGGGTGGGGGAAATCAGGCGTCTGAGCCGGGGGGAAGCCTCCAGGGCACGGTCGCGGGAGCTGGGTTTGCGGAGTTCAACGCAAGGGCACAAGGTAGACTGTCGGAGCGGGCGTCTCAGGACACTGGCAACACGTTCCAACAAGTCTCTTGTTATGCCACATGACGCGACCGCGCGTCGGCTGTCCAATTCGCTGTCTGTGGGTATTCCGGGCTGCTGGGTGTGAATTGTCGAAAGTTACTACGGTCAGCAAACTCCGTGAATTAGGCACTGGTGAACTGCACCGACCCCCCCCTCCACAGGCTGCCCGTTGTCCGAATTGCCAGGCTAGGCGGGGAGTAACCCGAACTCGTGGACAAAGGAGGCGGCCCGCAGATTTGTTCGATGACCGCGGCGGGGGACAACCGACGGACCAATCCCCGGAAGCAGAGGGACGGCGTGAAGCTGGTCAACCTCAAACCAGCCGGAAGAGTTCGAGTCGACAAGTACCAGGAAGTGCTTCTTCCGTGCCCTCTCGAAGATATCGGTCGCTAGCCCCACGACCATGGCAGGTCAGCAGTGGCTGCTGGGCCAGGGAGGCGGCTGCCGCTGTTGTGATGGGCGTGGCTGTTGCAGGTTAGGGCACGCGGATAGCCAGACCCTTATCCCGGACCCCAGTTACGGGGGCTCCATTGTCAGCGGCCAGAAGAATGGCTCTGAGGCGATGCCATGGGTCGCCTCGGCCCGGGATGTCCACGTTGAAGCTCGGTCTCAAAATATGTTCACGTCGTCGGCCTTCGGGCTCCACCACCTGTGCCCCTTGCTCGATCACACCTCCACGCCCAGCACACAACTCGTCACGGACCTAGAAGTAATCGGTGCCATCCGCGATATGGTCCAGAGAAGAACAGTCGGTCGGGCCCAAAACCATGCTTGATTGATCCGAGCCAGCTGTCTTGTTGCGAAGCGCGGTCTGAGCGGTATGCTCGCTGCCGACGGGACCTTCAACTGACTTGTGGGCACGAAGGCACACCCATGACATCAGATCGGTCGCCTCATAGGGATGTCGAATGTGGTATAAAGAGGGCGCTCGCGACAGCCGTGTCCGCCAAGAACCATGTCCATTGCCCCTTGCGGTAAAACCACCGTGAAGTGATGCCGGCTGCACTGCATGGAGCAATCAGTGCGCGCTGGCCCGGGAGGAGGCCAGGTGTGTTTGGGTTGGGGATGAATGATGACAGCGGCTGGCTGGTCCGTTCTCGACCAGTGAAACGGTTGCCACCCAGGATATAGGTCCTTGAACTTGGTGCCAGTGCGTAAGACAACCGCCAGCAGTTCCTTCTCAATCTGGCCATAGTTTTGTTCTCAGCGGGTGCGTATCGTGCGGGAGCCGAAGACACAGGAGTTGCCACCCCGTCATGGATCTTGCAGGCAGGACCCGGCCCCCGTGGCAAACTTCTTGAGAGGCATCCCACACCAGTGCTTGAGAACGAATGAGGGCGCCGGAGCAGTGTCGTATCTACTTCTGCGTCGGCCATGCGCCTGACCACGCTTGGACTTGAGGCTGTCAAACGCCCGCTCCCTCTGTGCTGGTGTTGCGGGAACCAAAACCAGTGCAGTGTCCTTTTTCACCAGATCCGCAGAGGGCACTCAGTTCATCTTTGGTCAGGATAATGAACTTTCCCAGGTAGCTTGTCTCAATGCCCTGGAAGCGTCTGCAGTCCAGGCCACTCAAACAGGCTGCTCAGGACATCGCTGGTAAATGGCGGTCGTCTTTTGGGGTCGGGCTTCAGCCCCGTTGCCGTGTAAACATGCCCAACGTAGGTGACCTCAGGGACTCGGAACCGGAATTTTTTCCGCGGTCCTAAGCTTCAGGTTAATCTCCGGGCCCGCAGGCAGCCCCAGCACGCTGACGAATGGTGGCGGTCGTGCTCCCGCGAATCGTCCCATAAACCAGGACTGGTAGTCGGACAATGATGGCAACACGGTAGTCTCGCAAAAGCTGCTTCCATGGTCCTTGGAACATCCTCCGCTAGACAGAGTTGCTCCGGAACGGCATGCGGAGGAAGCGGTATGCGTACCTGCGAAAAGGCTTGGACTGAAGGTCGTCAGGTTGCGAGGACCGTCCGTTCCACAGAGGAATCGCCTCAGAACGAACGCTTGGCGTCAAGAAGTTTGCCATGGTTGCAGCGGAGATCTGTGTCAGCAATCTTCCCGTTTCTCACGTCCGCATGGGGTAGTGTCGGGCGCCTGCATGGCCATAGTTTCAAGTCTTTGTGACGTTGTTGACAGCATGTCCGGTTCTTTCGCTCTTGTCACTTCTTTGCAGCAACGACCATAGTCGAAACCCATTGGGTAGAGCTGTGACGGGCGCCAGGATGCCCATGGCCACCATCTCGTGAAGAGCCGGACTCGACCTTGCCCCTCATGGCAAAGGACAACCGGTGCGGGGGACGGCACAACCGGCGTAACGTCAGGATCGATGTCAATACCCTATAGCTGCAAGGCAACTTCCCCAGCTTCGAGTCAAACCGGTCTGGGAAACTCGGCCAGCGGATCCAGGACGCATTTCCAACCAGCGCTGGACATCGCTGTGGAAACGCACCAACCCGAGGTCTTGTGCAGGCCTCCACGCCGAGCAGGGGAACACATTGGACCCGTCCAGTAGGAAGAAGGAGAGGGGCCGGGTAGTGGCCGACCGCACCGTGCAGTGGAGAGTAGAGTGACCTTCCCCACAGGAACAAGCATCGCGCCGCCCCCATAGGCACGCAGAACAGCACTGTCTGTGGATACAGGCTCATTATTTCTTATCTTGTTAAACAGGCGTGTTGACATAACGTTGGCCGACCGCCCCCAGTATCGACCTTGGCAGAGAAGGCCGTGCCATTCACACGTGAGACGGACAGTCGGGTCCGTTATCAGTCTGCTGCACCTCGCAAGGAAAACACCTCCAGCTCGCTCTGCAGAAGACTCAGGGGTCAGACGGGGGAAGATCATCGTGCTGCGGATGCGAACCAGGACACTGAATCATTCACGAGTCAGAGATAACGAGACGGCTTCTGCTGTGGCTGGGCATTCGTTCCCACGGGAACGGCATACCACTGCAATGTGCCCGAGCTTGTTGCAAAAAGTTACAGGTCTTCCCCAATCGCAGGGCACACATTTAAAACGGTGGGAGACAAAAGTTACAATTGGGACACCGTTGAGGCGGTCTGGAGTCCAGCAACGGTCTTGCCCTCTGTCGCCGAGGAGCAGTGTATCTGGCCAGCGAGGCTGGCCACGTGTGAACCACAGGGTCAGGCAAGTTCAGGGCGGAGGAGAACCATCGTAGCAGCAGCGGAGGAGACAGCCTCGGCCAGGCGAGAAGCATGCAGTGCCTCTTCGAGCGTCAGATCAGGCTTCCGCCCAAACAGTTCAGAACGCAGTTTTTCATCCCTCAAAAACCAAAGACCAAAATGTCAGGGTCAAAGCATCGGGGGTCAGGTCACGCAGGTTACATCGGCGAGCCAGCTGCCGCAACGAGGCCATGAAATTGTCAATAGACTCCCCAGGGTTCTGACGTCTGGAGAACAACTTAAAAACGCTCCAGATGTGATTAGTGGGGAGGTCACACAACGCCGTAAATTTAGCAATTAAGCAGTCGGGGTCTAGCAGCACTCTCACCCTGTCCATAGACGAACGACTCCGAACGCTCGAGCGCGGCCTCCGAGCCAGCCAAGTTGTCAGCAGCAAGAAGCTTTGACGGCGGGGGTCACAGCAGGGTGGGGTAATAGCAACGTAATGTTCAAGTCCCGACGGAAACACACTCCAGCGATGAGTGATGGTCCGCATCAAAGGACCAGGACGTCAGGCTTACGGCAAGCAGAATGCCATTTCGCAGAACCGGGGGGGGGGTTACTGGGAATAACTACAATAAAACGCGAAACAACACAGACGCAGGAGATCCACTTCTGACACCATGAAGATCGTACCAGAATGTCTTTAAATCTTCAGAACATTTATTAAACACACAGCATACATAGCCCTGGCTGTACGTTGGTCTGTCACAAGCACAGCACCAGAGAGCGAGCTAGGGGCGTGCAGGCTACAATTATACCGACTGCTGGGGGGAGTGGTTTAGCATGGATAACACACCAGCAATTAAGGTATACACACAAGCATCTACATGTTCTGAACTACAACACGTTTGGCTTTTAGAATTTTCGTCGCCTTTCACGTCCTGAATTTTCGTCACTTTTCAAGTGCTGAATTTTTTTATGCTTTTCGCGTTCAATATTTTCGTCACATTTCACGTCTGGAATTTTTTTCGCTTTACATGTGCTGAAGTTTCATCACTTTTCGTCAGCGGAATTTTTTGTTGCTTTTCTTGTGCTGAAATATAATTGCTTTTCAAATCCTGAAATTGCGTTGCGCTATGCGTCCTAAATTTTCATCAATGTATGCATCCTGAAGTGTCGTCGCTTTTCCTGTCCTGAATTTATGTCGCTTTTCACGTCCTGATATTTTGTAGCTTTTCATGTGCTGAATTTTTGTCAACTTTTGCATCTTGAATTTATATTTCTTTGAATGCGGAATTTTCATCGCTTTTCACATGCTGAATTTTCGTCACTTTTAGCGAGGTGAATTTTAGTCACTTTTCGTGTGCTGAAACTTTGTTGCATTTTACGTCCTGAAATTTCATCGCTTTTTGGTTTCTGAACTTTTGTTAATTTTTGTGTGCAGAATTTACGTCGCTTTTTGCGTCCTGAAGGCTCCTCACTTTTCGCGCACTGAATTAATGTCATTTTTCACGTGCTGAATTAATGTCGCTTTTCGCATGCTGAATTATCATTGTTTTACGTGTATTGAAATTTCGTCACTTTTTGCATTCTGAAATTTCGTCGCTTTATGCATCCTGTAATTTTGTCACTGAATATTCATCACTTCTCGCGTGCTGAATTTTTGTCAATATTCAGGTGCTGAAATTTTGTCCCTTTTCACGAGCTGAATTTTCGTCATTTTTCATGTGCTGCCTTTACGTCGCTTTTCTCTTGCTGAATTTTCGTCGCTTTTTGCATCCTGAGTTTATGTTGGTTTTGGAGTTTTGAATTTTTGTTGCCTTTTGCATCCAGAATTTTCGTTATTTCAATCTGCTGAATTTTCGTCACATTTTGCATGCTGAATTTTCGTCGCTTTTCATGTGCTGTAATATTGTGGCTTTTCGCATTCGGAAATTTAATCGCTTTATGCGTCTTGTAATTTTGTCTCTTTCTGCCTCCTGAATTTACGTAGCTTTTGGTGGTTTAAATTTTTGTTGATTTTTGTGTCCTGAAGTTCCTTTGCTTTTCGCATGCTGAATTTTTGTCACTTTTCGCATGCTAAATTTTCATCGTTTTTGTGTGCTGAAATTTCATCGCCTTTCACATCCTGAAATTTTGTCACTTTATGCGTCCTGAAATTTAGTCGCTTTTCGTGTGCTGAATTTATGTCGCTTTTCGCATGATGAATTTTTGTGGCTTTTCTTGTGCTGAAATTTCGTCGCTTTTCGATTCTGAAATTTCTTCGCTTTATGCCTCCTGTAATTTTGTCGCTTTATGCATCCAGCAATTTTGTCGCCTTATGCATCCTGTAACATCATTGCTTCTCATGTCCTGAACTTACATCACCTTCGGCTTTTGGCATTTTCGTTGCCTTCCTGAACTTTCATCGCTTTTCGCATGCTGAATTTTGGTTGCTTTTCACGTGCTTAAGTTTCATCACTTTTTATGAGCTAAATGTTCATCGCTTTTCACGTGCTGAACTTTCTTCACTTGTCACATGGTGAATTTTCGTCGCTTTTCATGTGCTGAATTTTCGTCGCATTTATCGTCCTGAATTTTCGTCACGTTCGTGTCCTAAATTTATGCCACTTTTGGCATTTTGAATTTGCATCGCCTTTCACGTCCTGAATTTTCGTCATTTCTCATGTGCTGAACTTTCGTCAGTTTTTGCGTGCTGAATTTTCATCACTTTTTGCACGCTGAATTTTCGTTGCTCTACACATGCTGAATTTTACATTGCTTTTGACGTTTTGAATTTTTAATTGCATTTTGCATCGTAAATTTTTATCACTTTTCACGTGATGAATTTCCGTCACTTTCCATGTTGAAGTCATTACTTTTCAAGTCCTGAATTTTCGTCATTTTTTGCCTTCTGAATTTTCGTCGCTTTTCGTGTCCTGATTCAGTGCTTTTCGCATACTAAATTTTTGTTGCTTTTCATGTGCTGAATATTCATCACTTCTCGCATGCTGAATTTTTGTCAATATTCAGGTGCTGAAAATTTTGTCGCTTTTCACGTGCTGAATTTTCGTCGTTTTTCATGTGCTGCCTTTACGTCGCTTTCCTCTTGCTGAATTTTCGTCGCTTTTTGCATCCCGAGTTTGTTGGTTTTGGAGTTTTGAATTTTTGTTGCCTTTTGCGTCCTGAATTTTCGTTATTTCAACGTGCTCAATTTTCGTTGCATTTTGCATGCTGAATTTTCGATCGCTTTTTGTGTGCTGTAATATTGTGACTTTTCGCATTCTGAAATTTAATCGCTTTATGCATCTTGTAATTTTGTCGCTTTCTGCCTCCTGAATTAACATAGCTTTTGGTGTTTTAAATTTTTGTTGATTTTCGCGTCCTGAAGTTTCTTTGCTTTTCGCGTGCAGAATTGTTGTCACTTTTCGCATGCTAAATTTTCATAATTTTTGTGTGCTGAAATTTCATCGCCTTTCACGTCCTGAAATGTCATCACTTTATGCGTTGCTTTTATGACAATTTATTTTATGACAATTTATGTCGCTTTTTGCCTGCTGAATTTTCGTCGCTTTTCTTGTCCTGATTAAGTGTTTTTCGCATACTAAATTTTTGTCGCTTTTCATGTGCTGAATATTCATCACTTCTTGCGTGCTGAATTTTTGTCAATATTCAGGTGCTGAAATTTTGTCGCTTTTCACGAGCTGAATTTTCATCGTTTTTCATGTGCTGCCTTTACGTCGCTTTTCTCTTGCTGAATTTTCGTCGCTTTTTGCATCCTGAGTTTATGTCGGTTTTGGAGTTTTGAATTTTTGTTGCCTTTTGCGTCCTGAATTTTCGTTATTTCAACGTGCTGAATTTTCGTCGCATTTTGCATGCTGAATTTTCGTCGCTTTTTGTGTGCTGTAATATTGTGGCTTTTCGCATTCTGAAATTTAATCGCTTTATGCATCTTGTAATTTTGTCGCTTTCTGCCTCCTGAATTTACGTAGCTTTTGGTGTTTTAAATTTTTGTTGATTTTCGCGTCCTGAAGTTTCTTTGCTTTTCGCATGCTGAATTTTTGTCGCTTTTCGCATGCTAAATTTTCATCGTTTTTGTGTGCTGAAATTTCATCGCCTTTCACATCGTGAAATTTTGTCACTTAATGCGTCCTGAAATTTACTCGCTTTTCGTGTCCTGAATTTATGTCGCTTTTCGCATGATGAATTTTTGTGGCTTTTCTTGTGCTGAAATTTCGTCACTTTTCGATTCTGAAATTTCGTCACTTTATGCATCCTGTAATTTCGTCACTTTACGCATCCAGTAATTTCGGCACTTTATGCATCCTGTAATTTTGTCGCTTTTCACACCTTAACTTACATCACTTTTGGCTTTTAAAATTTTCGTCACCTTTCGCATCCTGAATTTTCATCACTTTTCATGTGCTGAACATTTGTCACTTTTCGCGTGCAATAATATTGGTCGCTTTTGACGTCCTGAATTTTCATCAGTTTTCACTTGCTGAATTCTGGTCGCTTTTCACGTGCTGAAGTTTTGTCACTTTTTACGTGCTAAATGTTCATCGCTTTTCACATGCTGAACTTTCTTCAATTTACACGTGGTGACGTTTTGTCACTTTTCATGTGCTGAATTTTTGGCGTATTTCTTGTTCTGAATTTTCGTCGATTTTCTCGTACTAAATTTTCGTCGCTTTTTGCATCCTAAATTTATATCGCTTTTGACATTTTGAATTTTTAATTGTCTTTTCCGTCTTGAATTTTATCACTTTTCACATGTTGAATTTTTGTCACTTTTCACGTGTTGAATTTCCATCGCTTTTCTCGTGCTGAAGTTTCGTCGCTGTACACATGCAGATATTTTGTCACTTTTCACATGCTGATTTTTTTTTGATTTTCACATGCTGAATTTTCATCACTTGTCATGTGCTGAATTTTATTAGTTTTTTGAGTACTGCCTTTACATCGCTTTTCTCATCCTGAATTTTTGTCACTTTTCGCTTCCTGAACTTACGTCTTTTTGGAGTTTTGAATTTTTGTTGCCTTTTACGTCCTGAATTTTCGTCACTTTAAACATGCAAAATTTTCGTCGCATTTTGCATGCAAACATTTTGTCGCATTTCGTGTGCTGACATATTGTCGCTTTTCTCATTCTGAAATTTCATCGCTTTATGCGTCCTGTAATATTGTCACTTTCCGCCTCCTGAATTTTCGTCTCTTTTGGCGTTTTGAATTTGCATCGCCTTTCACGTCCTGAATTTTTGTCACTTGTCATGTGCTGAACTATCGTCAGTTTTCGTGTGCTGACTTTTTGTCGCTTATTGCACGCTGAATTTTCGTTGTTTTACACATGCTGAATTTTCGTTGTTTTTCATGTGTTGAAATGTCATCACTTTTTGGAATTGGGCGTATCTGAACTTTCATC
The DNA here is from genome assembly GCA_035221665.1 of Okamejei kenojei. NCBI lineage: Eukaryota > Metazoa > Chordata > Chondrichthyes > Rajiformes > Rajidae > Okamejei > Okamejei kenojei. Next base: position 64,269 of record JAVHYY010000748.1, read on the forward strand.
GCTTTTCGCATGCTGAATTTTGGTCGTTTTTCACGTGCTGAAGTTTCGTCACTTTTTACGTGCTAAATGTTCATCGCTTTTCATGTGCTGAACTTTCTTCACTTTTCACGTGGTGAATTTTCGTCACTTTTCATGTGCTGAATTTTTGTCGCATATATCGTCCTGAATTTTCGTCGCTTTTGCCATTTTGAATTTTTAACTGCATTTTGCGTCCTGAATTTTTATCACTTTTCACGTGATGAATTTCCGTTGCTTTCCATGTGTTGAAATGTCATCATTTTTCATGTCCTGAATTTTCATCACTTTTCGACAGCTGAATATTCGTTGCTTTTCGTGTCCTGATTCAGAGCTTTTCGCATACTGAATATTTGTCGCTTTTCATGTGCTGAATATTCAACACTTCTCGCATGCTGAATTTCTGTCAATATTCATGTGCTGAAATTTTGTCGCTTTTCACGTGCTGAATTTTCATCGTTTTTCATGTGTTGCCTTTACGTCGCTTTTCTCTTCCTCAATATTTGTCGCTTTTCTCTTCCTGAGTTTATGTCGGTTTTGGAGTTTTGAATTTGGCCTTTTGCGTCCTGAATTTTCGTTATTTCAACGTGCTCAATTTTCGTCGCATTTTGCATGCTGAATTTTTGTCGCATTTTGTGTGCTGTAATATTGTGGCTTTTCGCATTCTGAAATTTAATCGCTTTATGCGTCCTGTAATTTCGTCCTGAAATGTCATCACTTTATGCGTTGCCTTTATGACAATTTATTTTATGACAATTTATGTCGCTTATCGCATGATGAATTTTTGTGGCTTTTCGTGTGCTGAAATTTCATCACTTTTCGATTCTGAAATGTCGTCGCTTTATGCATCCTGTAATTTCGTCACTTTATGCATCCTGTAATTCCGTCACTTTTAGCATCCAGTAATTTCGTCACTTTATGCATCCAGTAATTTCGTCACTTTATGCATCCTGTAATTTTGTCGCTTTTCACGTCCTGAACTTACATCGCTTTTGGCTTTTAGAATTTTCGTCACCTTTCACACCCTGAATTTTCATCACTTTTCATGTGCTGAACATTTGTCACTTTTCGAGTGCAATAATATTGGTTGCTTTTCACGTCCTGAATTTTCATCGCTTTTCGCTTGCTGAATTTTGGTCGCTTTTCCAGTGCTGAAGTTTCGTCAGTTTTTATGTGCTAAATGTCCATCGCTTTTCACGTGCTGAACTTTCTTCACGTTTCACATGATGAAGTTTTGTCGCTTTTCATGTGCTGAATTTTTGGCGCATTTCTTGCCCTGAATTTTCGTCGATTTTCTCGTACTAAATTTTCGTCGCTTTTTGCGTCCTGAATTTACATCGTTTTGACATTTTGAATTTTTAATTGTCTTTTCCGTCCTGAATTTTTATCAGTTTTCACGTGTTGAATTTTTGTCACTTTTCACGTGCTGAATTTTCATCGCTTTTCATGCGCTGAATTTTTGTCGCTTTTATCGTGCTGAAGTTTCGTCGCTGTACACATGCAGCTATTTTGTCACTTTTCACATGCTGAATTTTCTTCGATTTTCACGTGCTGAATTTTCATCGCTTGTCATGTGCTGAATTTTGGTCGTTTTGCGTGTGCTGCCTTTACGTCGCTTTTCTCATCCTGAATTTTTGTCACTTTTCACTTCCTGAATTTACGTCTTTTTTGGTGTTTTAAATTATTGTTGCCTTTTGCGTCCTGAATTTTTGTCACTTTCAATGTGCAAAATTTTCGTCGCATTTCGCATGCAAAATTTTATTTGCATTTCGCATGAAAAATTTTCGTCGCTTTTCTTGTGCTGACATATTGTCGCTTTTCGCATTCTGAAATTTCATCGCTTTATGCTTCCTGTAATATTAACCATATAACCATATAACAATTACAGCACGGAAACAGGCCCTCTCGGCCCTTCCAGTCCGTGCCGACCATTTGTTTTCCCCTAGTCCCATCTACCTGCACTCAGACCATACCCCTTCATTCCCTTCACGTCCATATACCTATCCACTTTACTCTTAAATGATAAAATCGATCCTGCGTCCACCACTTCTGCTGGAAGCTGATTCCACACAGCCACCACCCTCTGAGTAAAGAAGTTCCCCTCACGTTACCCCGAAACCTCTGTCCCTTAATTCTCATGTCCATGCCCCTTGTTTGAATCTTCCTACCCTCAATGGGAAAAACTTATCCACGTCAACTCTGTCTATCCCTTTCATCATTTTAAAAGACCTCAATCAAGTCCCCCCTTAACCTTCTGCGCTCGAAAGAATAAAGACCTAACCTGTTCAACCTTTCTCTGTAACATAGTTGCTGGAACCCTGGCAACATTCTAGTAAATCTCCTCTGTACTCTCTCTATTTTGTTGACATCCTTCCTATAACTAGGCGACCAAAATTGTACCCCATACTCCAGAATTGGTCTTACCAATGCCTTGTACAATTTTAACATTACTTCCCTACTATATTCAATGCTCTGATTTATAAAGGCCAGCACACCAAAGGCTTTCTTTACCACCCTATCTACATGCGATTCCACCTTCAGGGAACTATGAACAGTTATTCCTAGATCCGTCTGTTCCACAGCATTCCTCAATTCCCTACCATTTAACATGTACGTCCTATTTTGATTTGTCCTGCCAAGATGTAGCACTTCACACTTATCAGCATTAAACTCCATCCCAAATCTCTCTGTAGACTTTGAAAATCTACTTCATTATTCACAACACCACCTATCTTAGTATCATCTGCATACTTACTTATCCAATTTTTCCACCCCATCATCCAGATCATTGATGTACATGACAAAAAACAGTGGACCTAACACAGATCCCTGAGGCACCCCACTGGTCACCGGCTTCCAACCTGACAAACAGCCATCCACCATTACTCTCTGACATCTCCCATTCAGCCACTGTTGAATCCATCTTGCTACTCCGCCATTAACACCCAAAGATTGAACCTTCTTAACCAACCTTCCATGGGGAACCTTGTCAAAGGCCTTACTGAAATCCATATAGACAACATCCACTGCTTTACCCTCATCAATTTCCCTAGTTACCGCTTCAAAAAATTCAAGAAGCTTTGTCAGACATGACCTTCCCGGCACAAATCCATGTTGACTGTTCCTGATCAGCCCCGTTTATCCAGATGCTTATATATATTATCTCTAAGTATCCTTTCCATTAATTTGCCCACCGCTGACGTCAAACTAATAGGTCTATAATTGCTAGGTTTATTCTTTGAACCCTTTTTAACAATGGAACAACATGCGCAGTACGCCAATCCTCCGGCACTATTCCCGTTTCTAATATTGTCACTTTCCGCCTCCTGAATTTACATCGCTTTTGGCGTATTGAATTTGCATCGCCTTTTACATCTTGAATTTTCGTGACTGTCATGTGCTGAACTTTCGTCAGTTTTTGTCGCATTTTGCACACTGAATTTTCGTTGTTTTACACATGCTGAATTTTCGTTGTTTTTCGTGAGTTGAAATGTCATCACTTTTCGTATCCAGAATTTTCGTCGATTTTCTCGTCCTGAATTTTCGTCGCTTTTTGCGTCCTGAATTTACATCGCTTTTACATCGCTTTTGACATTTTGAATCTTTAATTGCCTTTTCCGTCCAGAATTTTCATCACTTTTCACCTGAATTTTCATCGCTTTTCAAGTGTTGAAATGTCATCACTTGTCACGTCCTGAACTTTCATCACTTTTCGCGTGCTGATTTTTTGTCGCTTTTCACGTCATGTTTCATCGCTTTTTGCATACTGAATTTTTGTCGCATTTGACATGCTGAATTATGTCGTTTTTGAAGCTTTGAATTTTTGTTACCTTTTGTGTCCTGAATTTTCGTCACTTTCAATGTGCTGAATTTTCTTTGCATGTTGCATACTGAATTTTTGTCGCTATTCGTGTGCTGAAATATTATCACTTTTTGCATTCTGAAATTTCGTTGCTTTATGCATCCTGTAATTTTGTTGCTTTCCGCCTCCTGATTTACGTCACTTTTGGTGTTTTTAATTTTTGTTGCTTTTTGCATCCTGACGTTTCTTTGCTTTTGCTTTGCTGAATTTTTGTCGCTTTTCGGGTACTGAATTTTTGTCACTTTTCGTGTCCTGAAATGTTGTCACTTTTCTTGCCCTGAAATTTTGTCGCTTTATGCATCTGGAACTTTTGTCTCTTTTCACATCCTGAATTTATGTCACTTTTGCCGTTTTGAATTCGTGCCTCCTGTCGCATCCAGAATTTTCTTCACTTTCGATGTGCTGAATTTTAGTTGATTACTGCATGCTGAATTTTCAACGCTTTTCCCGTCCTGAAGGTTCGTCACTTTTCACGTGCTGAATTTTCATCGCTTTTCGTGTGTTGAAACATTGTCGCTTTTTGGGTCCTGAAGTTTTGTCGTGTATTTTGTCCTGAATTTTCGTCGCTTTTCACTTCCTGAATTTGATGCTTTTGCCATTTTGTATTTTTGTTGCCTTTTGCATCCTGAATTTTCGTCACTTTCCATATGCTGAAATATTGTCAATTTTTGCTAGGTGAATTTTCGTTGCTTTTAGAATCCTGGTTTGTTGGTTTTCGCGTGCTCAATTTTCATCGCTTTTCACGTGCTGAATTTCCATCGGTTTTCACATGCTGAATTTCCATCGGTTTTCATGTGCTGAATTTTTGTCGCTTTTCACGTGCTGACCTTTCGTCGCTTTTCGTGTGCTGAAATTTTATCACTTTCGTGTCCTGAAATTTTGTTACTTCAAGCGTCCTGAAATTCTGCCACTTTTCGCAACCTGAATTTATGTCACTTTTGGCGTTTTGATTGTGCGTCATCTTTCACATCCTGAATTTTCATCACTTTTCGCATCCTAAACGTTCGTCGCTCTTCTCGTCCTGAATTGTCATCGCTCTTCGCTTCCTGAATTTGTCGCTTTTGCTGTTTTGATTATTTGTCGCCTTTTGTGTCCTGAATTTTCTTCACTTTCCATGTGCTGAATTATTGTAACTTTTTGCTTGGTGAATTTTTGCTTTTCACGTCCTGAAGGTTTGTTGCTCTTTGCGTGCTGAATTTTCATCACTTTTCACATGCTGAATTTCCATTGCTTTTCACATGCTGAATTTTCGTCACTTTTCACTTTTGTCGCTTTTTGTGTGCCAAAATTTTATCGTTCACAACATGAATTTATGTCGCTTTTGGCATTTTGATTTTGTGTCACCTTTCGCATCCTGAATTTTCATCACTTTTTGCGTGCTGAATTTTCGTCGCTTATTGTGTGCTGAAACTTTGTCCCTTTTCGCATCCTGAACTTTCGTCGCTTTTGTCGTCCTGAATTTTCATCGCTTTTCATGTCCTAAATTTGTCGCTTTTTGCATTTTTATTATTTGTTGCCTCTTGTGTCCTGAATTGTTGTCACTTTTCACGTGCTAAAATCTGGTCACATTTTGTGTCCTGAAATTTTGCTGCTTTTTGTGTCCTGTATTTTTCTTACATTCTGTGCACTGAATTGTCGTCGCTTTTCATGTGCTAAATTTATTGTCGCTTTTCGCGTTCTGAATTTCCGTCGCTTTTCACGTGCTGAATTTTTATCACTGTAAGCATGCGGATTATTTGTCGCTTTTCACATGCTGAATTTTCTTCGATTTACACTTGCTGAATTTTCATCACATGTCATGTGCTGAATTTTCATTGTTTTTTATGTGCTGCCTTTACGTTGCTTTTCTCATCCTGAATTTTCATCGCTACTCTCGTCCAGAATTTTAATCCCTTTTTGCTTCCTGAATTTACGTCGTTTTTGCATTTGTTAATTTTTGTTGTCGCTTCATGTGACCTGAATTTTTATTACTTTTTGTGTGCAAATGGTTTGTCGCTATTTGTGTCCTGAAGGTTCCTCACTTTTCGTGTGCTGAATTTATGTTGCTTTTCGCATGCTGAATTTTCTTTAGTTTTTGTGTGCTGAAATTTCATCACTTTTCGCGTTTTGAAATTTTGTTGCTTTATGCATTCTATAATTTCGTCGCTTTATGCATCCAGTAATTTTGTTGCTTTATGCATCTTGTAATTTCATCGCTTTTCACGGCCTGAACTTACATCGCTTTTGGCTTTTTGAATTTCCGTCACCTTTCGTGTGCTGAATTTCCGTCACTTTTCATGTGCTGATTTTTTGTCGCTTTTCATGTGCAATAATTTTCATTGCTTTAACTGTCCCGAATTTGCATCGCTTTTCGCGTGCTGAATTTTCGTCGCTTTTCACGTGCTGAAGTTTCATCACTTTTCACAGGCTGAATTTTCGTCGCTTTTCGTGTGCTGAAATTGAATTGCTTTTCACATCCTGAAATTGCGTCGCTTTATGCGTCCTAAATTTTCGTCGCTTTTCGATCCTGAATTTACTTCACTTTTCGTGCGCTGAATTGTCATCGCATTTCATTTTCTGAAATGTTGTTGCTTTTCACGTCCTGAAATTTTATCGCTTTTTACGTCCTGAATTATTGTCACATTTCACTTCCTGTAATTTCTTCGCTTTTCATGTCCTGAAATTTCGTCACTTTTCACACGCTGAATTTTTGGGGCTTTTCACGTGCTGGATTTTCATCACTTTTCATGTGCTGACATTTTTGTTGACACTTTTCGCGTCCTGAAATTTTGTTGCATTTTGTGTCCTGAAACTTTGTCATATTTCATGTCCTGAATTTTTGTGACTTTTTGTGAGCTGAATTTTCATATATTGTCACACTGAATTTTCGTAGCTTTACATGTGCAAACATTTTGTCGCTTTTGTCCTGAAATGTTTTTGCTTCATGTCCTGAACTTTTGTCACTTTTCGCATCCTAAATTTACGCTGCTTTTGGCATTTTAATTTTCGTCGACTTTTAGCATCCTGATTTTTCATCACTTTTTGTGTGCTGAATTTTCGTCACTTTTCGAGTCCTGAAGGTTCCTCACTTTTCGATTGCTGAATTTATTTCGCTTTTCGCATGCTGAACTTTTGTCGCTTTTTGTGTGCTGAAATGTCGTCACTTTTCTCGTTCTGAAATTTCGTTCGTCTGTTTATGCATCCTGTAATTTCGTCGCTTTTCAAGTCCTGAACTTACATCGCTTTTGACTTTTTGAATTTTCGTCGCCTTTCACGTCCTGAATTTTTGTCACTTTTCATGTGCAGACACTTTGTCGCTTTTCATGCCCTGAAATATTGTCGCTTCATGCGTCCTGAAATTTTGTCACATATCGCATCCTGAATTTAAGTCGCATTTGGTTTTTTTTTCATTTTCATCACCTTTCGTGTCCTGAATTTTCGTCACTTTTCGCATCCTGAATGTTTGTTGCTTTGCGTGTGCTGAATTTTCGTCACTCTGCGCGTGCTGAATTTTCGTCGCTTTTCATGTGCTGAAATTTCGCTACTTTTCGCGTACTGAAATTTTGTCGCTTTATGTCCAGAAATTTAGTCGCTTAGTCCTTGAATTTATGTTGTTTTTGGCATTTATAATTTTTGTCACTTTTCGCATCCTGAATGTTCGTCGCTTTACATGTGCTGAATTTTCGTCACATTTCACGTGCTGAATTTTAGTCACTTTTCGCATGTTGAATTTTCATCGCTTTTGGTGTGCTGAAATTTCATCGCCTTTCACATCGTGATATTTCGTCACTTTATGCTTCCAGAAATGTTGCCGCTTTTTGAGTCCTGAATTTCTGTCACTTTTTTCATCTTGAATTTCCATTTCATTTGGAGTTTTAAATTTTTATCACTTTCATGTCCTGAATTGTCTGTTGTCGCTTTTCTCATGCTGAATTTCCGTCGCTTTTCGCATCCTGAATTTTCGTCGCTTTTCGCCTGAATTTTCGTCATTTTTCATGTTTTTGTCATTTTAGTGTGTGGAATTTTCGTCACTGTTCGCGTGCTATATTTTCATCACTTTTCACGTCCTGAAGTTTCATCACTTTTTGCGTGCTGAATTTTCATCACTTTTCACAGGCTGAATTTTCACCGTTTTTTGTGTGCTGAAATTTAATTGCTTTTCACATCCTGATATTGCATTAATCGCTTTTTGCGTCCTGAATCTATGTCACATTTCACATCCTGTAATTTCTTTGCATTTCACTTCCTGAATTTTCATCACATTTTTGTGTGCTGAATTTTCGTTGCTTTTTGCTTGCTGAATTTTCATTGCTTTTGTGTGTTGAAATTTCATCGCTTTTCAAATCCTGAAATGCAGTCGCTTTTCGTGTCCTGAATTTTTGTCGCTTTTCGCATCCTGAAGGTTCATCACTTTTCACATGCTGACTTTTTCATCGCTTTTCCATTATTGCTGATATGTTACTTCTCACGTTCTGAAAATTAGTCGCTTTATGTTTCCTGTAATTTTGTTGGTTTCCATGTGCTGAATTTACGTCGCTTTTGATGTTTTAAATTTTCATCACTTTTCGCGTCATGAAGTTCATTCGCTTTCCCGCATGCTGAATTTTCATCGCTTTTCGCATTCTGAATTTACATCGCTTTTGACATTTTAAATTTACGTTGCCTTTCACGTCCTTAATTTTCTCACTTTTCGTGTGCTGAAATATCATCACTTTATGCGTCCTATAATTTTGTCGCTTACAGCCTCCTGAATTTACATCGCATTTGGTGTATTTAATTTTCATCGCATTTCGAGTCCTGGAGGTTCATCGCCTATCATGTGTTGAATTTTCATCACGTTCCACGTGTTTAATTTTCATCGCTTTTCACGTGCTGAGTATTCGTCGCTTTTTTGTGTGTTGAAATTTTAAATCACTTTTTTGGCATCCTGAAATTTCGTCTCCCTTCGCGTCTTGAAATTTTGTCGCTTTTCACGTGCTGAATTTTCATCGATTTTTAGGTGCTGAAATTTCGTCACTTTTCACGTCCTGTAATTTCGTCACTTTATTCCTCCTGTAATTTTGTCGCATTTCATGTTCTGAATTTACATCACTATTGGCGTTTTGTATTTTCGTCGCCTTTCACGTCATGAATGTTTGTCACTTTTTCACGTGCTGAATTTTCATTGCTGTTCTCATGCTGAAATTTTCTCACTTTTCACGTGCTGAGTTTTCGTCGCTGTACGCATGCGGATCTTTTGTCGCTTTTCACATGCTAAATTTTATTCGCTTTTCATGTGCTGAATTGTCTCGTTTTTATGTGCTGAAATTTTTGTCGCTTTTCGTTTAGAGTGCTTCCTTTTCGTCACCTTTCGGTTCTGAATTTACGACGTTTTTGGAGTTTTTAATTTTTGTCCCCTTTCGCGTCCTGAATTTTTGTCACTTTATCCATGGTGCTGATAAATTGTCGCTTTTCGCGTTCTGAAAATTCATAGCTTTATGTTTCCTGTAATTTATGTCGCTTTCTGTGTGCTGAATTGTCGTCATTTTTCGTGTCCTGAAAGTTTGTCGCTTTTCGCATGCTGATTTTTCATCGCTTTTCGCATTATGAATTTACATCGCTTTTTTGGCGTTTTTAAATTTTCGTTGCCTTTCATGGTCTTAATTTTCATCACTCTTCTTGTGCTGAAATATCGTCACTTTATGCATCCTGTAATTTTGTTGCGTTCTGCCTCCTGATTTACATCACATTTGGTGTATTTAATTTTAATCGCTTTTCGAGTCCTGGAGGTTTGTCGCCTATCATGTGCTGAAATTTCATCACGATCCACGTGTTGAATTGTCATCATGTTTTGCATGCCTAATTTTCGTTGCTTTTCACATGTTTAATTTTCATCGATTTTCACGCGCTGAATTTTTGTCGCTTTTCACATGCTGAGTATTCGTCGCTTTTTGTGTGTTGAAATTTTTGGCGCTTTTCCTTTACAGAAATTTCTTCGCGTTTCGTGTCCTGAAATTCCGTTGCTCTCACGGCTTGAATTTTCGCTGCTTTTCATGTGCTGAATTTTCATCGATTTTTGTGCTGAAATTTCGTCGCTTTTCACATCCTGAAATTGCGTTGCGTTTTTCATCCTGAATTTTTGTTGCTTTTCGCGTCCTGAATATACATTGCTTTTGCTGTTTAGTGTTTTCGTCACCTTTTGTGTTCTGAATTTTTGTCTTGGTTTTTCATGTGCTGAATTTTCGTCGCTTTTCGTGTCCTGAATTTTTGTCGCTTTTCGCATCCTGAAGGTTCATCACTTTTCACATGCTGACTTTTCGTCGCTTTGCATGTGCCGATATGTCACTTCTCACGTTCTGAAAATTCGTCTCGCTTTATGTTTCCTGTAATTTTGTCGGTTTCCGTGTGCTGAATTTACGTCGCTTTTGATGTTTTAAATTTTCATCACTTATCGTGTCCTGAAAGTTCGTCGCTTTCTGCATGCTGAATTTTTCATCGCTTTTTTTTCGCGTTCTGAATTTTACATTCGCTTTTGACATTTTAAATTTACGTTGCCTTTCACGTCCTTAATTTTCTCACTTTTTGTGTGGTGAAATATCATCACTTTATGTGTCCTATAAAAAAAAAAAAAAAAAAAAATTTTATCGCTTTCCCAGCCTCCTGAATTTACATCGCATTTGGTGTATTTAATTTTCATTCGCTTTTCGAGTCCTGGAGGTTCATATCACCTATCATGTGTTGAATTTTCATCACGATCCAAGTGTTTAATTTCAATCGCTGTTCACGTGCTGAATTTTCATCGCTTTTTCCACATGCTGAGTATTTGTCCGCTTTTTGTGTGTTTAAATTTTAATCGCTTTTTGCCTCTGAAATTTCATCTCCCCTTCACGTCATGAAAATTTTTCAAATCGCTTTTCACCAACCGTGCTGAATTTTCATCGATTTTTAGGAAATAGTAAAAAATTGGAAATAGAGCCATGTTTTTTCAAGGGAAATAGACACTTGTTTCGAAAAAAGAGAGATATCACAATAATTATAGGAGGCAATGGAGTAAATGAGGTGCTAGAGGAGTATAAAGAATAACCATATAACCATATAACCATATAACAATTACAGCACGGAAACAGGCCTTCTCGGCCCTTCCAGCCCGTGCCAACCAATTTGTTTTTCCCCTAGTTCCCCACCATCTACCTGCACTCAGAACCAATACCCTCCATTCCTTCACGTCCATAACCTATCCACTTTAACGCTTAAATGTTAAAATCGATCCTGCCTCCACCCATTTCTGCTGGAAGCTCATTCCACACAGATAAGGAAATGTAAGGAGTGAAAACAGGACAAAGGGAATGGAGTTCAAGGAAAATGTAAAGTAGGTCATTGTTAGTTGGAGAAGGTAACAGACAATAGTGCAGGAGTAGGCCAATCAGAGCCCTTCGAAGCCAGCACCCACACCATTCAATGTTTCTTAAAACCTGTCTGATGCAAGGTACATATTCCAAAACCAAATGCTTTTCTAGATTATAATGCAATTTTAATTAACTAATTGACGACCCTCACTCATTTTTACAGCTGGCAATTGGGGAAAAAAAAGGGACATCAAAGAAAGTTTTAGGTTGCCTATAACTGCAGATCATTTACATATTGCTTGGTTTTTAACAGCTTGGTTTGCATACTACAGACAGCTTTGAAAGCGTCCTTCCGTCAATGCTGGGTCGCCACGGGGGGGAAGAGAATGCTGTGCGCTGCGAGGGGGAGAGGGAGAAAGTGCCCGCAACACCCCCACACTTTGAATTCCACACTGTCGATGAACCCTTTCCCGGCCACCTCACCCCATCCATCCCCCTCCTGCCCCCCACATCATTCTCACCCTTCATCCTCCTGCGTCTCCAAGGATTTATAGAGTGCTCTCCCTATATTGTTTACCTCACTTTTCGCGTCCTGAAAGTTCATCAATTTTTGTTGCTTTTTATTTCGCGTCCTGAATATACATTGCTTTTGCTGTTTAGGGTTTTCGTCACTTTTTGTGTTCTGAATTTTCGTCAGTTTTCATGTGCTGAATTTTCGTCATTTTTGCGTGCTGAATTTTCGTCGCTTTTCGCGTCATGAATGTACGTTGCTTTTTGAGTGCTCAATGTTTGTGTCGCTTTTCCACCTGCTGATTTTCGTCGTTTTGCACGTGCTGAATTTTCGTCACTTTTCAGGTGCTGAATTTTCGTCACTTTTCATGTGCTAAATTTTCGGTGCTTTTCACATACTGAATTTTCTTCGCTTTTCACGTGTTGGTTTTTAACTGCTTTTCGCATCCTAATTTAGTTCATCTTGGCTTTTTTCAATTTGCGTCACCTTTCACGTCCTGAATTTTCGCCACCTATGAGGAGATTTATTGACACTTTCAAATGTGCTGAATTTTTTTTTCATAAATTTTCGCGTGCTGAATTTTTGTTTTACACATTTTGCGTTCCTGAAGGTTCGTCGCTTTTCGCGTGCTGATATTTTGTTCCATACCATCCACATGCTGAATTTTCATCGCATTTTGCATGCTGAATTTTCGTTGCTTTTAATGTGCTGAAATCAATCATCACTTTCAATTTGCTGAATTTTCGTCACATTCTTTTTGCTGAATTTTCATCGCTTTTTGCATCCTGAAGATTTGTCGCTTTTACACATGCTGGATTTTTTCATTGCTTATCTCGTGTTGAAATGTCATCACTTTTCATGTCCTGAATTTTCATCACTTTTTCTTGTCCCTGAATTTTCGTCGCTTTTCGCGTCCTGAATTTACGTCGCATTAGGCGTTGTGATTTTTCATCGCCTTATTGCGTTTATGAATTTTCATCACTTTTACATGTGCAGAATTCAAGTCCTGAATTTTTTGTTGCTTATTTCCTCTCCGCCCCCTCCTTTCCGGTCCCTGTATTTATGTCGTGTTTTGGCGTTTTTATTTTTTGTAGCATTTCCTGTATTGAAAGTTTGCCGCATAATGCATACTGAATATTTCGAAGCATTTTGCATGATAATTTGTCATCACTTTTTTCATGTGCTGAAATGTTAGTCGCTTTTGCGTCTTCAATTTTGTCACTTTTCGCGTCCTTAATTTATTTCGCTTTTGGCGTTTTGAAGCATTTTTGTTTTTTCACGTCCTGAATTTTTGTTTTTTCAATCCTGAATTTTCGTTTTTCCCGTCCTGAATTTTCCGTCACTTTTCGTGTGCTGAATTTTCGTCACTTTTCATGTGCTGAATTTTTGATTGCTTTTCTCGTGCTGAAATGTTGTCAACTGTTCTCGTGCTGAATTTTTCTTCGCTCTAAAACAACATGCGGACCTTATAAAAACATGGAATCATAGAAATTAGGTGGAGGAGCAGGGCCATTCGGCCTTCCGAGCCTGCACCGCCATTCAATATGATCATGGCTGATCCACCAACTCAATATCCTGTTACTTGCCTCTCTCAATACCCCCTGATCCCTTCAGCCACAGGGGCCACATCCAACCCCTCTTAAATATGGCCAACGAGCTGGCCTCAACTACCTTCTGTTGGGGCAGATAATTCTACAGATTCACCATTGGTCTGTGTGAAAAACGATTTTATCATCTCAGTCCTTAATGACTTCCCCCTTATATTAAACAGTGACCCCTTGTCCTGGACTTTTTTTCCCCAACATCGGGGACAATCTTCCTACATCTAGCCTGTCCAACCCCTTAAGAAATTTTGTAAGTCTCTATGAAATTTCATCCCCCCCCCCCCCCCAATCCTCTAACTTTCCAGAGAGCACAAGCCGAGTCTATCCAGTCTTTCTTCATATGCAAGTCCTGCCGTCCCAGGAATCAGTCTGGTGAACCTTCTCTGTACTCCCTCTATGGCAAGAATGTATTTTTTGGTCAACTCTTCACTTGCTGAATTGTTTCGCTTTTTCACAGTGCTGAAGTTTATTCGCTTTTTTTTACGTGCTGAATTTTCATCGCTTGTCATGTGCTGAATTTTGGTCGTTTTTGCGTGTGCTTTCTGCCTTTACGTTGCTTTTCTCATCCTGAATTTTTGTCACTTTTCACTTCCTGAATTTACGTCTTTTTTGGTGTTTTAAATTATTGTTGCCTTTTTTGCGTCCTGAATTTTTGTCACTTCAATGTGCAAAATTTTCGGGGTCGCATTCGCATGCAAAATTTTTTCATGTGCTCAATTTTTGTCGCTTTCATATGCTGCTTTTTCATTGCCTTCGCTTCCTGAATTTTACGTCGTTTTGGAGTTTTGAATTTTTGTTCCCTTTTGCGTCCTGAATTTTTGTCGCTTTTTCATCTGCTTATATAGATTCGATTTTTCACGTCCTAAAAAATTTGTCACGTAATTATGTGTCCTGTAATTTTGTCGCTTTCCCCATGTGCTGAACATAGGTCACTTCAGTGCTTTTCAATTTTGGTTGCATTCACGGCCGAATTTTTATCACTATCACGTTTCGCATCTGAAAGTTTGTGTCGCCTTTTGCGCTGCTGAATTTTCATCAACTTTTCACGATTCTGAAGTTTTATCACATTTCCATGTTTGATATCATTAACTTTTGCATGCTGAAATTTGTTGGCTTTTTTCGTGTGCTGAAATTAGGTCGTCTTTTCGGTCCTGGTTTGTTGCTTTTTCACGTCCTAATAGATTCCTCATATTCCTCGTGCTTGAATTTTCGTCGCTTTTCTGTTCGCATGCTAATTTTGTCACTTTGTAATCTGAATTTTCGGTCGATTTTTTCGGTGTGCTGAAAGTTCATGGATTTTCCACTATTCGGGGAAATTCATTCACGTTATTCCCTCCTGTACAATTCGGTCACTTTTCAATGTCCGGATTTTTATGACACTTTAGCGTTTTGTATTTTCCGTCACCTTTCACGTCCTGAATTTACGTCACTTTTTTCCACGAGCTTATGTTCTCCGCTTATGTGTGCTGAATTTTCGTCACTGTCCCATGTGCTTGATTTTAATTGCATTCGCATGCTGATTCTCATCGCTTTTCATGTGCCTGAAAGTTGTTGTCACTTTTTTTTCGTCCTGAATATTGCAGCTTTTCTCATCCTGAATTTCGTTGCTTTTCGTGTCCTTGCATTATGTTGCTCTTTTGGCGATTTATTATTTCTGTAGCCCTCTGACGTCCTAATTTTCAATCACTTTTCCCATGTCCTGAAGGTTCCTCTCGGATCATGTTGCTGAATTTACGTTGCTTTTCGTCGTCCTGAATGTTCCTCGGGCTTTTTTCGCTTGCTTATTTTTTGTTGATTTTCGCTGCTGAAATTTTCGTCCGCTTTTCACGTGCTGAATTTTCGTTGTTTGCCTTGTATGTGCTGAATTTTCAGATTCATATGCTAAATTCGTCGGTTTTGTGCGGAAGAGAGGGAGAGACAGGGAATGAGTGGGCGAAAGAGGGGAGAGAGGGAGAGAGAGAGAGAGAGAGAGAGAGGGAGAGAGAGAGAGAGAGAAGAGAGAGAGAGAGAGAGAGAGAGAGAGAGAGAGCAGAGAGAGCGAGAGAGTGGAGGGAGGGTGGGAGGGAGAAAGAGAGAGAGGGTAGACGGGAGTGGGAGAGAGAGAGAGGGAGAAAGAAGAGAGAGAGAGGGGAGAAGAGAGGGAGAGAGAGAAGGGAAGAGAGAGAGGGGGAAGAGGGAGAGAGGGAGAGAGAGAGAGGGAGAGAGGAGAGAAGAGAGAGGGAGAGAGAGAGAGATTTCAGGGAGAGGGAGGAGAGAAGAAATAGAGGGAGGGAAGGAGATAGAGATGAGGAGAGAGGGAGAGTAGAGAGAGAGAGGGGGAAAAGTGATAGAGAGCAGGATAGGAGGAAAGCGGTAGAGAGGGATTTAACCTATGAGGTATTCTCTCTTTTCTCTCTTTCTCTTCCGTTGGACTTTCTCGTCCTCTTTCTATCTCTTGTCTCTTCTCTTTGCGCACCCTCTAATGCCTCTCATCCTCTCTCTCTTACTCCCCCAGTGTCTCTCTCTCAACTATCGCCTCTGTTCTCCACTCTCGTCTCTCTCTCCTTCCTCTTTCTCCTCTCTTTCTCTTTCTCTCTCGCCTCGCCTCTCTCTTGCGCCTCGCGTCTCCTCGCGCTTCCCTCCCTCTTCAAATTAGACGGAGTCAACCACTCATCCTGTAAATGCATATCTTCAGCTGAAAAACCTGTGACCGAACAACTCTCCACCAGAACAGTAGACAACATCATCATCGATTCCTAGCAAACCCAGCGAAGTTGCCAGAGAAGATCTTTAAGAACAGCAACCAGAGTTCTCCCTATTAACAAAAAGAAGCTGAGAAATGTCCTGAAAGATACCCTTCCAACATTAAAGTGTAAGAGTACCTTATGAATAAGCAAGGTAGCACCACACCCCAAAACATACAGAATATCAGAGAATTCTCCTCGAAACTTCCAGAAAAACTGGAAGAGGATGAAGAATCGAAGAAGTAGATGAAGATGAAAGAATACTGAATATTATTGAACACTTTAACCCTGATGATACTGCCCAACCACAGAAAAGGAGGAAAATGACATAAAACAATTAGATATGGAAAATGCAATATCCCCTTCTAATGGGCTAAAGTAATACAATCTCATCAATAAAGATATATGCTAAATAAAAATATACAAATTAGAATTATTAAAATTGTCACAACAGACTAAACAAGTATCACTATTGAATTTGTGGATAAACCACACAAAATTACTGGCACATCAGCTTTAGAAAATTTAGATGAGGAGAATATGATACAAAAAATTAAATCAGAACAGAAGAACTATTGACTTTAACCAAAATATATCAAATGATAAATTTTTTACAATATTATCAAAATCTTACTCATCTAAACTAGAAGGACAATCAGATGTATGGAAACATTCCTTACAAGATTTCATACGTAATTTTTTGGATCAGGAAGGTAGAGGACTTGTTAAATCTGAGATATCAGTATAAGATATTGAGGAATCAAATGGATCATTAAATAATGGAAAACCGCAGGCCCTGATGGCTTACGTGTTGAATTTATAGACGTTTTATATCTGGTCTCTCCACGTATACATAAAGTATATAAATATGCTTTATGAACAGGGATAGTTACCATAATCATTAAATTAATGCTACAATTACACTTTATTCCCTAAAATTGATAAGATTTGAAAGACCCTTGGTCATACAGAAGCAATAGCTCTTTAATACTGATCAAAAAAATACTAACTAAAATTTTCTCGAAGGCTAATTTTAGTGATTAAGAAATTAATACATCATGACCATACAGGTTTTATCCCCAAAACGCTACTCATCTTATAATCCTGAGGCGTCTATTCAATATCAAGATACTCAAAAAAAGTGACTGATATTGAACTAGCAGCATATCCTTAGATGCTGAAAAAGCATTTACCAGGTTGAATTGGCCATATTTATTTTAAAAATAGTGCGACATTTCAACAGGGGGGTAGATTTTCCAAAAATGGTTAAAAATCTATACGTCGAATCCAACTGCAAGATTATTAACGGGAATCAAATGTTAACAAGCAAAATTTAATCTCTTTAGTCGGAGTAGACAATGATGCCCGTTATCACCCTTAATATATCTCTGTAATAGAACCATTAGCCGAAATGATTAGATCAGAACCAGAATATATGGAATATCATAACCAAAATAACAACGAATAAAATATCTCTGTATCGCGTTGACATCTTAATTTATATCACAAAATCGTAGAATAGTATTCCTAATCTCTTAATGTAATAGCTTAGTTGGCAACATTTTCTGGTATAGAATTTACTCGGAATAAAATTGAAATTATGCCAATAACTGGAATAAAATTAAATATACTAGGAACAATTCCCACTTAAAATAGTCATCAGACAAATTTACATATCTAGGGAAATAATGTATTTTTAAATCCTATACGTCTATCAAAAATAATTACCCTCAATTGTTAAATAAACTAAAAAATATATTATATATTGGAAAACACAACCTCTTTCAATGATCGTTAGAAACAAAGCTCATAAAAATGATTTTATTTCCCACAATAGTTTATATTTATACAAAAGCCATTCCTTTATATCTCCCTAAAAGGTTTTTTTTTAAAAAAATAGATACTTCGGTTAATAGTTTTAATTGGGACTATAAAAAACCTCGCTAAAGATGGAAAATGAATACTGTTGCCTTTGTGATGTTAGGTTCGATTCTTTTTGCACCAGGGAGTAGCAAAAAAAAAGGTATGGGCGATAACCCATATAATACATAGCAAACAGACGGTATTTGGAAACAAAAAGTTAAGACCCCTATAAATTGTCACCTTATGTTTGCCAATTTGAATAATCCTATGTTTAAAAGAAGAAGCCCTTGTATTTGGACAAGGAGGTTAGGGGGACACTGGGAATGATTTAGGAATTTAAAATGATAGAAACAACCGTTACGAAGAAAAGAACATTTCTTTTTCATTTCAAGAGTTAACAGGATGATCTAACGGATTGCAGTCCAAATAACATATTTAGAAACTATATTACAAAATTAGAAACTATATTAAGAGAAGTCAAATATGTCAAGACATAAAAATAAAAAACAGGATTAATTAGATGAATTGTTTAAATAATCGACAATACAAAAACCAACACCCAAATACAGAAAATTCAAGCGTATTATACAATACTATCTTGATACGGAAATCTCCACTTCGGAAATATATCGACAAACATGGGGAAAATAAAATAGAGGTTTATATCTATAACGAAGGAAACCGTGTGGAAAAAGCCTACAATGTATACATCATTGATCATTAAAATGCTAGACATATATTGAAACAAATTTTAGTATTTACAAACACAATAACATTATTCAAAAAACGAAATTAAAATAGAATGTATCTAACACGTTTCTTCTATTTGTGATAAAGTGTCAGAACTTGGAAGCTAACATTAAAAAACTCAGTAGTTTTTGTAACATACCATAAAACTCCACTATTTTGTACAAAATCTTAGAGTTATCTCCTGAAGTCTTAAAATTAAACTGGACCCAGATCCAAAATTAACAATATTTATTTAGGAGTACCCTCCGGATTCAAATCTAATTATTAACAGTAAACCAAAGAAATTTATTGCATTACTGTTTGATAATAGGGAACAAAAAATTAATATTGAAATTTTGAAGGGAACTTTATCATCCCCCCACCAATAAAAAATGTGGACAAGTGGAAACGTTGCATTTGGAAAGAATTTTCCGATTTTGTCCTAATGGAAAATACGAACTTCTTTGAACAGAGATGATGTCTCCATAAACAGAATATTTGAAGTGGTAGCTTGTTCTTGGCATCTACAACTCAATGCAATACACCACCCGACCCGGCAGGATTAGATGAAAATATAATGATTCTTTTTTTGGATTTTGTATGTCTGTCCTCAATGATAATCCGTTTTTTTGAAATAGTGTTATTATTATTCCACTATTAAGATGAATAATATATACTATAATCCTATTTTTTTTCTTCTTCTATATTTTTCTTATTTTTTCTCTTCTCTTTTATCTCCCCTATATAAATATTCAAAATTATTATTTTAATTAAATCAACCGCATTCCTTATTGATTAAAAAATCTATTCTTTTAGTTTTAAAAATACTTTCTCCTACTTTTCTTAAAAAATATATAGAAGTGTATAAGAAGTATTTTGTAACATCCCAATACTTAATTGTAATAAGTTGGTTGTGTGTATTGAGGATTTAGTTTATGGATGGATCTACTTCTAATGAAAAATATTATTAAAAAAAATAAAAAACCAAACCAGAGAGCTTAAACTCTACAAAATCTTTCCCACGGGGAAGAGTCACTTCACGTACCTATCCGTCCCGACGTAAAATAGAAAATTAAACGAGAACTTTAATAAGTTTGAAGTTTGGATCGTTTATTTTTAATAGGCGTTACGGATGAGGGATTAGGTGCCCTCCCTCCCTCTCCACTCCCAACCCTCATAAAATAAATTATCTCTGGTAGTTTCGAGTCTAATGTTGAGCCGTTACTATCTTACGTCTTATACTCCAGCTATTGTTTCTCTGCTGCTGTTCTGCTGTGTTTTTCTTTTTTGCATCCATGCCGCGCTGCTTGAAGTATTGTGGATGATGATGCGCGATCATGATCGCACAGGCGGGAACTTCTTTCACGTAAACCCTCATCGAACACCTCATAAAATAACGTAAACACCCTAATCTTAATATTAATTACAAAAAAATGTTTGGTTTTACATGTTTTTATCCATAATTTGGTCCTGTGAGTGCCCCCTAAAGCCTTACTGCATACTAAGGGACCAGTGGGACTTTGAACGTAGATTAGGTGGAGTCCACGGGGTTCAGATATGCGGCTATCATGTGTGGGGTCAGGTATTATGACATTGCAAAGGGGATGCAAAGGGGGCTAGTGAGCAAGGCAAGTGTGCATATCCAGAGTAAAGAGTCAGTTCTGGAATAGTACAGGTGGTGGGCAGGTCAAAAACTAGGAATATAATTTTGCTCTAAACCTTACGACCTAAACATTTACTAATCCAATTTAAAAGCATATATACTGCAATATCAAGTGTAAGTTTAACGACGTCGTTACAATAAACACAACAAACAAACCATATTGACACTATTTGAAGCCGAAAAATAAGCAAAGAGTTCCGTACTAATAATGGGAGGGGGGGGACAGCCACCTGCCCCCCCCTACAAAAAAACCGCCATACCCGCCAACCCAACCTTCACCCCCCCTACCCCAACCAACCACCACCCCTACAAACCCTACCCCACCCCCTCCCCCCCTAACCCCCACCCCCGGTCGCTATGCTCGCCCTCGAGCCTTGTTTCGCCAATTTGCCCTCATTCCAACACTCACCAAGAATGTTTGGCAACCCTGAGATATTAATAACCTGGCTCCTGCTCCTCGTCCGCCTCCCAACACCCGCTCTCCCCCGCCTCACCCCCAACAGCACCCCAAGACGCCAAGCAATCGGATTTTACATTTAAATTTTACATAGAAAACATAAAACATAGAAATCAGGTGGCAGGGTAAGCCATTCAGAGGCCCTTCGAGCCTGCAACCGCCATTTCAATATGATCATGGCTGAATGCATATGTGGCATCCGCAACTCCAGTATCCCGTACCTCCCCTACCTCTACGGCTTCCCTCTCACCTCCATAAACTCCATAACCCTCTTGATCCCCTTTTATCCACAAGTGGCCACACCAAACAATCCACTCCCCACTCACTCTTAAATATACCAATGAAA
The DNA here is from genome assembly GCA_035221665.1 of Okamejei kenojei. NCBI lineage: Eukaryota > Metazoa > Chordata > Chondrichthyes > Rajiformes > Rajidae > Okamejei > Okamejei kenojei. The sequence continues at coordinate 85,346 of JAVHYY010000748.1, forward strand.
CTGGCCAATCAACTAACCCTCTGTGGAAGGAGTCCAGAGACTGACCCTCATCCACACCACGTCTCTCTGTGTGAAACAAAGAATCTTTCTTCTCTCTTTGATTTCTCCTTCTCCATCCCGGTCTTAAAAAGGATTTCCCCCCCCATATCCGTAAGGGGCTGTGACCCCTTGTACCTGGACTTTCTTATTCCTTCCCCAACATCGGGAACAATCTTCCTGCATCTAGCTAGCCTGTCCAACAACAAACAACCACCTCCTTTAAGAATTTTGTAAGTTTCTATAAGATCCCCTCTCAAATCTCCTAAATTCCCCAGAGAGTATATAAAAAACCGAGTCTATTTCCATTCTTTCACAAAAGACCGTCCTGAACCGCATCCCCGCCTGTGAATCATTCTGGGTGAAAACCTTCTTTTTTTGCACTCCCTCTATGGCAATAATGTCCCTTCCTCAGATTTGGAGATCCCAAAAAAACTGTTAGCGCAATACTAAACTGTACGCAATACCTATACTCCAGGTGGTGGTCTCTCCACCAAGACCATGTATACAACTGAAATAGAACCTCCCTGTCCCTGCTGG